>JAHDVE020005670.1:0-41364 GCA_022606495.2 Halesus radiatus
ACTCTCTTCTCTTCAATTATTCCGACTTCTGACTTGGCCCGACTTAACTATTTGATTCAATTGATCGTGGCATGTCTTCCCAGGGCGTCCTCGGCTTCTTCTTCCATTCACATTCATACATCGACTCTCTTCTCTTCAATTATTCCGACTTCTGACATGGCCCGACTTAACTATTTGATTCAATTGATCGTGGCATGTCTTCCCAGGGCGTCCTCGGCTTCTTCTTCCATTCACATTCGCGTCATATTTTCTCCTTACACTCCTTTCTCTGCTCATACGCTCTACATGCCCAAACCATCTAAGCATCCCTTTCTTAATCTTACTCATTACGCCTTGCATTCTGTACTGATCTCAATTTTTTTCACACGATTCTACATGGTTTTACCACACATTCTCCTGAGAAATCTCATTTCTATTGCATTCAGTCTGTACACTGCCACACACCAGGGTTGGTATCAGCACTCCATTGTGGACTACTAGCTTCGCTTCTTTGGACAGCTTTTTGTTAGCACCAAACGCGTTCAGTCCTCCGTTATTATAGTTCCCTGCCAGACTTTCCATCTCTCTTAATCATACTTCCCAAATACACAAACTCATCAACGTACTCTAATAGTTCAAGCCCGGCATTGTGAGAAGCAAGTGTCTGCAATGCAACCGTAGGAAAGTCAAGGCGCCTCACGCACGACTCGACTTCTGCTGAATAAGCTTTTTTAAATATTGTTTTTTATACTTATTGTATTGCTTGTGAGAGGAATTTTATGTTATATTGTAAATCAACATCTTATATTGTCTGATTCCTTATATAAGGGAAGAGTTACCATAAATATAACATAAGATTTACTCATAATGAAGGATTGGTGATTCCGAAATGTATCAACAACTAAACTATATTGTATAATTTCTTAAAAGAATGGTATTCACTTTGTAGCATCATTATTAATAAATTAATTAAAAATTACTTTGTATTCACCACCTTCAGAAGGAATTCATACTTACATATTCCTGGTGATCTCTTGCTTGAAACCACATTATAATTATTACATTATATACCCGTGTATAAACTGTGCATATATATATATATATATATATATATATATATATATTTCTAAACATTTAACGCTCTTCCTTTTTGTGTTAATGCACTTATTTGTATCTTTACTTAGCGCTGGACAGTGAATATTCTAATGAATAAATTAAATATAACTTTGTAATCACCACTTTATTATTATACGTATATCAACATGTTTCGAAAGCAATGCTTTTCTCACCAGGAATATATAGAATACTACAAAATAATAATATCAAGTACATATAGACAAATGACAACATTTTTCTGTTTCTTATTTAACTTATAATTTTTATTTAACTTACCTTCAACATCCATGGAATAATACTAATATACTGCAACTAACTGATACCAGGGGCGCTATTCCCGTTCTTCTTAAGGAAGATTCCTTACGTTTTATATCCTTTGGGTTAAAGACTTCTTGATTAACTACGGAATTCCGGGGAGACACAGTAAAAAGATCTAAATAGATTGTCAAGAGATTATTTGAAAAAACAAATTGATGAAATATCTTCAAGTGACATAAGATTTTCAACTAAAACTTTTAAAAACAATTATATTATAATTCATTTTAGTACATTTTTAATTTTATTAAATATCATAAATAAGACTTTCAACGAAGAATCACGTTTTATAAAAAGGTATCTACCTCATTAGATAGTAATGACCTTTTTTGTCTCTAGTTCTTAAAGTGACATCTGAATTTGTGCCGACCGAAGAGTTGGGGCATTCCACTTATTTTAAAAACTCGGTTCCAATTCCGAGTTTAGCCACATGGAATCGATTCCTCGGACTCGGTCTTCGTTCCTTTCGGTCGGCATAGGTCCGCCGTTCCGGAATCAAAAATCGTCCATAACAGGGGACAATGAATAGGGACGCCTTTCGTTTCTGACTCCAATTCAAACCCTTTGCCGTTCCTTGAGTGTGAGTTCGAGACGAGTGAATCCGGATTTGCGAACTCGGAGCGAGTCCACCGCCTTCGAAATCAAATTTATTGAACTCGGCCGGTCGTAACGACTCTCTTCAATGCCCCGCTTGACGTGAATTGTCAAAAATGTCAACATATGTATAATGTTTAATAATGTTTACTAGCTGATTATGTTTAAAGTAAATAATAACGTAATTGGTAACATATTTAATATTGAGTTTTTCTCATTTTAAAACATCGCAAATATTGACATATTTTTATGAATGTCGCTCGCTGAATTCAACTGACAGCTGTCATCCGAGAGATCTGGAACCGCAGTTAAGTAAGATGGCTTTAACCCTAAGAAAAAGTTAAGGAATCTTCCTTAAAAGGAATGGGAATAGCGCCCCAGGTATACTGACGCACTGGTCTTGCCTATGTGGTATTTTTTGCATTATATACATTACACGTAGGTTTATGTAAATGAGTTCAGACATATATATACATAATTGAATATTTAAAAAAAATTATCTATTGACATGATGGGGTCATTGGGGTTCAGTAGAAACAGGTAACTTTGTTGAGTGTCAAGTATTTTATTTATTCACAATCTAAAATACATTCTTAACTGGTAGGTATTGTGGGTGTCACTTAATTACACGAACTGTTTTTACGGGTAATCTGCACACGGTCCAGTGGGGAGATTACCAGTCGTCTCGATGTTGGTGTTGGAAGACTCAGAGAACAGGTGGTACTTCCGGTAGGGGGAGGTTTTGGTGATGGGCGGACACGCGTTTCGGCTTTCACTTGACGACCGGTTTCAGACGGTTCAAGAGGATGATCAGCAGGATGCCAGAGGCGCTCGACTGCTGTCCGGTGGTGATTCCTGTGGTGGTGGATATGTGCCTTGATGAGATCACGGCGCTGGAGGGCAGGAGGCGAAGGGCACTCGACTGCACTCGAACGGGGGGCGTTGGGGTTCGGCGGTTCCTGCCGAGTTTTCTCGCAGCGTCTCAGGCTGGGGATGCAAGTGGCCTGCTTGCTTTGTAGGAGACGGGAGTCTCGACTACGACCACTGGCCAGACGGTCTCTACTGACTCGTCTCTGTCCACTACTGACTTGCTTCGGCCAAAGTCCCCCTTTTTAATCACATCCGAACTATTCTTCGGGTTCCTTCGTGAACTACGAACTGTGGCTCGGTGGCTTTTAATTAGTTCGCTGTTAATCCCCGTAACTGCCTTTTTCTGGCGACTGCGAAATTCCCGGGATTTAAAGCCGGGCGTTTGTAAATTACCCTCAGGTAGACGGACCTCGGGTACCGTATTAGGGATTAGCATAAATCGGTGTTTCCCGCACTTATGGCTTGTATCACTATGTATAATTTTTTTTTAATCTTTGTAACTTATTTGTGTGAATGTATGTACGTATCAAAAAAATAATTTATAAATAAAAACATTAAATATTTGCAACTGTAACTAATCATTATCGAAAATGCAAATAAAATAATGTTTCAAATAAATACCCACTCTGTTTTTGCCAATATCCTTCTAATAAATATAATATCAATGACAAATAGGATTTAAACAGTAAATGCAATATCATCCCAAATACTTGATAAACCTGCTTGAATCTGTGCAAAGGAGGGCGGTTCGTCTGATTGACAATCCGTTGTTAACAGACCGACTGCCATCTCTAATGCACAAACGCAATGTAGGTATGCTGAGTCTGTTCTACAGATATTTCAATGGAGCCTGCACGAAAGAGCCAGCAGCGTTAATCATCTCCGCATTGGTGCACGTGCGTGAAACTCGACGGAGACGAACGGAACATCCGTTCACGGTTGATATCGGCTTCATGAGAACGGGTCGTTTCGCCGACTCGTTTTTGTGTAAGTCGGATCGTATGTGGAACGGGCTATCGGTCTTTGCTCCAATATTTAATCCGGGCCTCTTCAAAGCCCGTATTAAGAAATTCCTTCCTAAAGCCCCCCTCTTAACCCACCTCACAACGTTGCCCAATCAGGTAGCGATATAGTTCCCCTGTACGTGCTCTGTACATAATTAATTATAAAAATAATGTTTTTTTAATCATTGAAGACAATATTAACAACTCTCAAAATCAAACATGACGCTAGCACCTGAGACTCGAACCCAGAACCTCGTGATCTATCCGGGACCTTGCACTCTTTCACTGAGTTTCAGCTACCCCAATCCATTATTTTTTATCAGTATCATACTTCGTTTCTAAGAACTGTCAATATCATCTTTAAATAATTTTCATATATTTTTTAGCTGCTACCTTTCATCGTGACTACAAGATTCTACACTAATTTATTGATATGAACCTATTTGATTTTTATTCATATGGAACATCTGTTGACTTTTTTTAGAAGTCTGGAATTATTATTACTCTTTTTTTAATAACTTATTGAAACTTATAAACACCTCATTGTAATATGTTTTTAATCATTGAAGAATATGTCAACAATTCTCAAAACGAAACATGAAACCGAAAAGACACGCATAAGAAAAAGGTAACAAAAGTATTTACCAACAAAAAAGGAAGTTTTTTTTTCTGACTAACTTCTTATAAATCCCGTTTCAGGACGGTCAAATTACTACGTTTAGGTAAGTATTTTGGCTTCAAATCCAAAATCAACCAAACTCAGCCGTTCCTCTTAAGAGCCTGTTTCGTACGTAACTTCATTTTGGATTTGAGGCCAAAATACCCATCCAAACTAAATGATATTTTTTTTAAATTAAAGGTTAAGTAAATATCTAGTGCGGATGAGAAGTATTTTATTTAGTTTTGTTTTATATTTTTAAGTTTAGGCCATGAAAAAAAATCATAATTTTATAGGCAACTTACAAAATTATTTGCGGGTTTATCGTTTTTTTTTTAATTACCATATTTTCTATTTAAATGTTGATACAAGCCATAAGTGCGGGAAACACCCTCGGCCTCGGGTAAACAAAGCAGCCGACATACGGACCATGTCGCCCCCAAAAGCCAGCGTTCTAGAGCGAGGAAAGATTACACGTCGCCTAAGCGCGTCTCGCCCAGAAGAAAAATAGACCGATATTTCGACGCGTGGTCTCCGCCGAGGACTAAAACCAGCCATCTCTGGCAGAGCTATTTCTCCAACAACAATAACGATGCTAAACCGCATGTCAGGTCTAGTCATAGTTCAAGCCGTCGCTCACCTTCAAAATTGAAGCATATCTCTGACTATAACTACGATTCTAAGTCATATATCAGACCTAGTTATCGTTCACGCCGCCGCTCACCGTCAAGCACAAGCCAACGCTCCAGCAGGGATGATGATAAATGGAGGTCGCCAGCACGCGAGGATTATACGTCGGGAGAGAAGGAATATTACGGATCGCCTTCAAGAGAGCGATCATATTATCGTGAGTACAATGAGCCACGATATGGACGCGAGGATTATTCATCAAGAAAGAAAGAATATTATGGATCTCCTTCAATAGAGCGTTCACATTATCGCGAGTATGAGGATGGAGATTATCGAGAACCATCTGAGAGGAACGATCATCGCTCGCGCTATTACGATGAACCACGATATGGACGCAAGGATTATTCATCGAGAGAGAAGGAGCATTATAGATCTTCTTCAAGAGAGAGATCATATTATCGCTAGTATGGAGATGGAGATTATCGAGAACCATCTGACAGGGACGATCATCGCTCGCGCTATTACGATGAACAACGATATGGACGCGAGGATTATTCATCAAGAGAGAAGGAACATTATAGATCTCCTTCAAGAGAGAGATCGTATTATCGCGAGTGTGATGATGGAGATAATCGAGACGATCATCGCTCGTGCTATTACGAGGAACCCCGATACGAAGAAGCGAACTCACCATCACGCCTGAACGATTATAATTACAGGCCGTTTCAAGGTTCGGCTGAAAACCTTGTGGCGCCCTCATCAAGCGAAGATATCAGACCACCACTAACAGCGGAATTTGCGAGACAAGATATTGACGATTGGAAAATATTTTCAAATAAGTGCGAGATATATTTCGAAACATGGAAAGTTCTAGACGGCGAGAAGTGTGACATAGCGATAAGTCAATTTCGTGGCGTGAATTTAGCATTTTCTATGGCGTGGGGTCAAATAATTGAAAGCAAAGGACCACTTGATTGGAAAAGGTTCCGGGAGATAGTTAATTGGTGGTGCAATTTTCCGTTAGAAAAATTTCTGCATACCGCAGAGGCACCACCACAAATCATCGAAGAAGAAGAAACTGCCTCACCGCCTTGTCAACTGGAGATAAACACGGCGGCGGAGACAGCCAATAACGAGGACTCTGCCATATTTCCTAATGTTGGCGCTTCACCGGAGTTAGATTCACCTATCCAAAGTGAATTATCAGAAATAGAGCCTCAATCAACTTCGCCTGTAGCGACGCCGGCCCATGATGTCATTGAAAACAAATACGCAGAAGATGCGTCCCCTATGGAAGTGAGACCTACCGAGGTATACCAAATAGTACACTCGGCAGAAGTGAAAATGGCTGATGTACTGCAAACAATAATACCTAGCAGCATCATAATGGAAACAAGCGACAAACAGCAGACGGAGATATTGCCGATCGAATCCTGCAAATCAGAGAAATTGGAAATCCGACAGTACACAACACCAAGTTCCAGCGAGGAACTCTATAAATATATCAAGAAGCCGGGGTGGAAATTAAAAGCAGCGCTGTTTCACCGCAAGAAACCGGGGTGGATTGATACAAGCCATAAGTGCGGGAAACACCGATTTATGCTAATCCCTAATACGGTACCCGAGGTCCGTCTACCTGAGGGTAATTTACAAACGCCCGGCTTTAAATCCCGGGAATTTCGCAGTCGCCAGAAAAAGGCAGTTAAAGGGATTAACGGCGAACTAATTAAAAGCCACCGAGCCACAGTTCGTAGTTCGCGAAGGAACCCGAAGAATAGTTCGGATGGGATTAAAAAGGGGGACTTTGGCCGAAGCAAAGTCAGTAGTGGACAGAGACGAGTCAGTAGAGACCGTCCGGCCAGTGGTCGTAGTCGAGACTCCCGTCTCCTACAAAGCAAGCAGGCCACTTGCATCCCCAGCCTGAGACGCTGCGAGAAAACTCGGCAGGAACCGCCGAACCCCAACGCCCACCGTTCGAGTGCAGTCGAGTGCCCTTCGCCTCCTGCCCTCCAACGCCGTGATCCCATCAAGGCACATATCCACCACCGCAGGAATCACCACCGGACAGCAGTCGAGCGCCTCTGGCATCCTGCTAATCATCCTCTTGAACCGTCTGAAACCGGTCGTCAAGTGAAAGCCGAAACGCGTGTCCGCCCAGCACCAAAACCTCCCCCTACCGGAAGTACCACCTGAACATCGAGACGACTGGTAATCTCCCCAATGGACCGTGTGCGGATTACCCGTAAAAACAGTTCGTGTAATTAAGTGACACCCACAATACCTACCAGTTAAGAATATATTTTACATTGTGAATTAATAAAATACTTGACACTCAACGAAGTTACCTGTTTCTACTGAACCCCAATGACCCCATCATGTCAATGTGAATACGTAAATAAAAAAATAAAAACAAACATTTATTAAAAAAAAAACTATTTTCTAACTAAATTTACGTTCCAACGTAATTTACGACCAATTGGGTCTTTTTAAATTTATTTTATGTCCACCATAATGCTTATTTAATATTAATTATTAAAGGTGCCTCTAAAATCACGAAAAATCAATTCCTTTAATGGCCTATATTTAATAACGTAAAACAAAAATAAATTACTTCTAATCCGTACTAGATATTTACTATACTTTTTGTGAAAAAAAATCATCAGCTTTAGGTGATTATTTTGGCCTCAAATCCAAAATTAAGTTTTGCGTGAAACAGGCCGCGCAGCCGTTCCTCTTAAGCATTAACTGCGCCAGTCTGAAGATAGCCGTCACAGGCTGAAACCGGTCACGGTCAAACGTCGGTGTCCTTGGCTCTCCACGCAGCGCAGGATCGCGAGGATCGGAAGAGCCTTGTACACGAGAAAGTTTGGAGTGGGGTCACGATCCTCAGCAATGAGGAAGCGACTCAAGAAAATCTCAATACTAAATTGTCTCGGGGCTCTAGGAATACGCTGAATTAGTTCGCAAGAATAAGTTTTGATCACTCTTTCGTTACAAGCCCAACATTTAAAAAAAAAATTATTAGTAGATCGCCACGTGATTCAACTTTACGTTTAAAACGATATTACCGCAGAACCATAGTCAAACACTAACAATTTGAAAAAATACCATTTAGAGTTTCTAAGAAAACTTATTACGTGCCTCAGTGGGTTGCCGGGTAAATTCTAACGAATTTTTCAACAACATTTACCTTTGAAGCTTACAATTGTGTAAAGTTGTTATTGAATGTTTTTTATGCTGGCGGAACTTGCGCGGTCAATATTATAGAAGCAATATAATTGAAGAAATATTATTAAACCTTTTTATTGTGTTCAATTCTAATTTGTGGAACTCCGTTCTTACTTAAAGTTTAAAAAAATTATTATAACTATTACCATTCAATTTAAAAATCGGTTTATTTATAAACAGTCTTGTTATTATAACGCGTGACAGCTGTTTCGCCCATAGAGGTGTATAAATAGAGTCAACGTTCCTAGCTAACTAACCATCATGCCGTTTCTCCGCAGGGTTAGGCAGAAAGGACGGACCCCCAAATAACTCGATCTTGACATAGACTTCTTGCTTCACTCAAATTCATACATCGTCTCATACATTCTCTTCTATATTTCCGACTTCTGACCATGGCCCGACACAAGTATTTGATTCATTTGAAGGTGCCATGTCTTCCTCGGGCGTCCCCGGCTTCTTCTTCCATTCACATTCACGTCATATATATACTTTTTACACTCATTTTTTACTTAATTTCCTCTGCATGTCAAAACCGTCTAAGCGTCCCTTTCTCAATCATACTCATTACGCTTACATCAGCCTTGCATTCTTTATGAATTTCAAAATTTCCTCCTCTGCTAATTCCATACCTCACTGCTATACATCAGGGTTGGTATCAGCACTCCATTGTGGACTGTTAGCTTCGCTTCTTTGAATAACTTTTTGTTAGAGCCAACCGCTTTCAGTCCTCCGTTAATGGAGTTTCCTCCAATCACCCTTCTTTCGTCTTTCCATCTCTCGTAAACATACTTCCCAAATACACAAACTCATCGACCTGCTCCAAGTATTCATCATTCACACGTTCCTAGCAAAATCAGTATTAAAAGTTATTCCCGCGTGTGAAATATGAAGGGGGGTGAAGGGGCTGTCGATGTAGCTCGAATCCTTCCGACAGCGAATGAACGGAACGTACCGCCGGCCGCGCAGCGCCCTCGAGCATTTCTTACCGGCTGTGCGTACCGACTTGAGAAGCTATTTGAGTTTTTTTTTTTTGAAAATAAAAAGGCCAATTTACAGTATACCGATTATAATAAAACCGATGAAAGGTTACACCATCGCTTTTTCTATTTTTCCAGAACGACTTGTGCAGTCATGTAGGCATTTTGCAGTAATCTTTGGAGATCCATACCCGGCGAGCGCTTGTAATCGACCGAAGCCCGTGTTATCTCAATGTAGCCAATTGGCCTCATTTATGTGGCCCATATTTCGAACGTTAATGTTTACTTACATTCCTCAAAAATAATCCTTAAGCTACCTCTAATTAGAGACTAACTCAATATTTAAAATTATGACAGTATTTGACGTTCGGCAGATTTACGCTAAAACAATCATCACTCATCTTTATACTAACAAACATAAATACTATTAAGAGATATTATACACTCGCATTACTAGAAACACTAACAAAGATTTACTCCAAATTCCTGTAACTGACTACTTTTGGGCAACAGAATTTTAGGTACTTTGCGTTAAGAATTTTCAACATTCTTCCAGTTAGAATCAAAAAATCTCATTTGCAAAAAAAAAATTAAACACAATGTAAAAAATTGGATTAAAAGTAATGATAGGGCACACACCGGTGCACTCACACAAATTCTAAGTTATTGATTTAACCATTTACGGAACATATCTTAATATAAGCGTAGATTCATAGGTATTATAAAATAATACCCAAAATGATTGCCCCAATACAGACTACCCTAGTGAGGCGGGTCATGTGAAACTTCAACTTATAACTAGGCATTTCTGTTCTTTACATATTACCTACTGTTATTATATTATTTTATATTTTCCTTTTTATATATCTACTTTATGAACCACTGTACACTTACACTGTACACTATTATACATGTATTTTAGATAAAGATAAATTTAATTACAATAAGGATATTTTTATTATTATTATTATTATCGACAGAAGGAGCCACTAAGAGCTATATTTTGTCGTCGTCGGAATCTGCACTAACCAATTTGATGTGCATTTGTGACTAACCTCCCTCTACATGAAATCTGTGCAGGGACACTTGAGGGCTTAGACTATTAAAAAAAATTCAAGTTCATTTATTAAAAAAAAATTAAGTCCTGATTTGCACCCTGAAGGAGTAACCATTACTTACACTGAGTTACTTATACGGAGGTGGGAAAGTGGCGGGTAACCTCAACTGAGCCATAGTTATGAGCCAAGTAATTTTTCCTCCGTGGTTGAGTGGTTACGATCCTTGGCTACGAATCCGGAGGTCGTGGGTTCAAACCCCGATTAAATTGAATTATTTCACAATTTATTAATTAAAAATAACATGTAGTATATTTGCGGCACATTCCAGAGTGGTAAACACTGTCAGTATCGCCCTGGTGAAAGACCAACATTCATAATCGAAACATTGCTTGAATGGCTTTAGCCATCTTTGGTGACCAGATCTGAATAGCCATGTACTTCCCCCACCATATAAAAAAAAAAAAAAATCCTCCTCTTATATTTGGAGTGGTGTTGAATTTTAAAAATCGAAACTGAATTCTTACTGAGAATAAAATTTTTGTGGCATGATTCCTTTTGTCCAGGATTATTATTGGATGATCAAAATAACAATTATGTAAAAATATATATTTTAACAAAACTTGAGGGTTACCGCCTTTTTTCAAAATACACTAGAGTTCTGTATGTAGTAAGGAATTAACATTTATGTTTTAATCAACTGTAATAGCGGTATAAAGTGTTAATTAACCCGCTTGCCTCCATTCTACTAGCCACAATTTAGATTAAAAGTTCATCAAAACAGAAATTACTTTAACTTTGATTAACCCAAATGGAACAGTTCCGACCCAGCCCATCTGCCACCTGCGCGGGGTTTCATTATGCTAAAAAGTTGTACGTAATTCCGCCGTAACAATAGACAGATTTAAATTTTACAATAAGATACTTTGTTATTCATTAAACGAGAATGAATAAAGTTTTTACGTTTATGGTGTTTTCGTTTCCGTTAGCACTCAATAACAAAACGACACCTAAGCTTTGCATATAAATAAACGGATTATTGCAGAACTGCATTTCGCGATAAGACTCCAGTGGTGATAGGCTCAGCGTAGTTTTTATACTGCTCTCCACACTAGCGATGGGTCATGAATCATGATACCAGCTCAACATTTACGTACGACTCAAAAATACGACTCAATTGAACGACGGCTGATTTAAGAGCCGGCACATATTAAAAGCCGACTCCCAGTTCATGAGCTCATACCCCAGTTCATACAACTGTCAGCTCCTACGGCGTATAGGTGTGGTTCAAAATTTCCAGGTGTCATATTGTACAGTACCCACACATGTGTAAATGCGGTAATTATTCCTCTTCCCTACACACGAAGGTTTGAAGCCTTGAAAACAACTGTTTTAAGATGCACCATGGTCGTGGGCATAATTTAACCTTGTAGAAGTTAGACACGTATACGATGATTTTATATAAACAAATTAGAACAAAGAACCTTATTTAAAGATGTGTCATCGTAGAAATGCGCAAGAATACGATAGAACATCTGAGATATCTTTATCTTTTTAGATAAATGAACAATCTTTCTTAAGTGGTTCCAAGGTTTGTCAAAAAGAGTCACAGTTCAATAACTAACGCCAGGACTATTTTTATATCAATAATAACGTTCAAATTTAAATACCACTATACGAGGTTTGTTCAAAAGAAAAGATGAATTTTTAATTTTCGCGGGCTGTGTACATTCGATTATCGATTTTTTTTGTTATGTTGGTAAACATATGTTTATCATATGTTAGCATTATCAGCAGTATTGGATTAGTGGTTTGTTTTTGACAACTGGAAAGGTTAGTCACGTTTTTGTGTGTTCTTCGATTTTTACTTTTGAAAAAAAAAGGATCAAAAAATATGTATTAAATTTTGCGTTAAAAATGGAATAAAGTGCTCCAACGCACTTAAAATGTTGAATGTGGCATTCGGCGAGTCTACTTTGTCTCAAAAAAGTGTTTATAAGTGATACAAGCGCTTTACAGAAGGCCGAGAAGATGTTAATGACGATGAGCGTCCTGGAGTTGCAACCACGTCAACAAACGAAAAAAACATCGAAACAGTGAAGAAAATGGTTTAGGAAAATGGTCGAATCACTATTAAGGAAGTTGCAGAGGATGTTGGCATATCAATCGGTTCATGCCATGCAATTTTCTCGGATGTTTTGGACATGAAACGTGTGGCAGCGAAGTTTGTTCCGAAATTGCTAAATTTTGAGCAAAAGCAAAGTCGCATTAGTATCGCTAAGGAGTTGTTGAATGACGTCAACGCGATCCAGATTTGCTCAAAAGGGTCATAACTGGTGATGAAACGTGGGTATATGGTTATGACGTCAAAACCAAGGCCCAATCATCCCAATGGAATCGGCCAGAAAGGCCAAGATCGAAAAAAGCACGCCAAGTTCGATCAAATGTGAAGGTTTTGCTCACTGTTTTCTTCGATTACAATGGCGAGGTGCATTCGTGAGTTCTTGCCAACAGGTTGTACGGTTAATAATGAGTACTACAAGGAAGTTATGCAACGTTTGCGTGAAGCAATACGGCTCAAACGATCCGAATTGTGGAAAAACAAATCATGGAGTTTGCGTCACGATAATGCACCAGCTCACAAATCAATGCTTGTTAGTGATTATTTGGCCAAAAACAACACCGTAATCAAGCTTCAACCACCGTATTCACCAGATTTGGTTCCCTGCGACTTTTCCTATTCCCGAAACTGAAGAGACCAATGAAAGGAAAGCGTTTTGCCACAATTGATGAGATAAAGTCAGAATCGAAGAACGATCTGATGGCCATACCGAAAAGCGCATTCCAGAAGTGCTTCGAAGATTTGAAGAAGCGCTGATAGAAGAAGTGCATTATACTCGTATCTGAGGGGGATTACTTTGAAGGGGAGAAAATGGATATTGATGAATAAATAAATACTTTTCGAAAAAAATCGAAATTCGCCTTTTCTTTTGAACAAGTATTTCGTTTTTTTTCATATTTTCAAAGTTTCAACTTTTCAAAGCATGCCAAAACGCTCCAAATCTATGGCCGGTCAGTTTTAATCAGTTTGAATGTTATAATGTCAACTTTCAAAACAAGGATGAGCTTTAACGTATATAATTTTATGTTCTATTCATGGTAAACCATAACTATAACAAAAGTAATGAAATTATCTAATTTTTTTAAAACTTAAACTCGAAGAATAATAATAGTATTGAGCATTAACGGCATTATAATATAGGTATTGATAATTGGTTCGCTCATGAATACTCTAATTTCTTTCATTAATAATAGTTTTTTTTTTATATTGAACATCAATCATAGACCCTTCAAGTCACCCAAATTAAGTTTAAAATTTGCTGATCTATATGAATATATATTTTTAAAGCCATTATATTCTTCACTGGAGTTCCTTCTTGTCTATTTTTGGCTGCGTTTGCTGCACTGAGTAAGAACTGATGCACTATAAGAGTGAAGCTACGTAATTTAAAACGATTAAAACAATGGATAACGTTAGATAAAAATACTAAAAGTTGAAGTGATAGTCTCTCTATAATGCCCGGAGCACACGAAGTCAGTATAACAAGCCAGCACAGCAAGCTAGTTTACCAGCGTCCTGTCCTAACAAAATCTTAGCTTACTATCCTGGCTTGGCACCGTTTACACGATGCTAGGAAATTTTAAGCCAGTATCATTGTAGTGACTACGATAACTTACTGAATAAATTATTAACTATTTGCTGTATCCTCTTCGGGCTGCATCCCCGAGTTTCGTCGTCAGCTGATAAAGCTGAGTGATACGTAACTCAATCTGATCAATATTACTCAATAATACTATCCTTTTTTAGTACTCAATTTCAAACGCATTTTTTTCCTCATAGCACCAACCAGTACCCATCAAACACATACATAATCTATTTATACTTAATTATTATACTTTTTTCTAGATATATTATATTACCATACTATGTCAATACTACCTTTTTTCACTTCTATTTTCGTATAATGGCACTTAATATGAACTAAACTTGTCAATACTCGTCTCAATTTTAATAAAGGATTAATGGTTCCTAAGTATAAAAACAAATATGGACAAAGAACTTTAGATAACATGATCCCTAGTTGTATAAATATGTTACCCGCAGAAATAAAAAAAGTATTAAAATTGGCTAGCTGAAAGAAGCTATTTGTATTAGAAATAAGGAAATATTATTTTATTTATTATTTATTGTTTTCGTTTATGTCTTTATTTTTTTTTTAATGTATTTTGTAGAAATATTTTATAGTAAGATTCTTGTGAAATATTTATGTTTTAAGCTTGTTACAAATGTTTTTTTTTTATTTTATATAGACATATATGGTATATATATGCGCCCTTGAGGTGATTTTTCAAAAAAATGGCGCCATACAAATCATCCAACTATTATTAATATTATATATTTACATATTTTGTAACCTTGTCTGTAAATTTTATGTTTTAAATAACAAGATCCCCGAACTAAAAAAAATAGTTTTTCGGGACTTTTTGCATTCTATTTTTTCGATTAATAAATTTTTAAAAAAAATATGTAAAAAAAATGCATGTTTCAAATAAAGAAATATTATTATTATCATTAATAATATTATTATTGGCTACATATCCGCGTTCATTCGTAGGGAAAAAAATGTACAGATTACGTAGAAGAAACACAAGACTGAAACAGTTACTTTAGGCTTATATTCCTCTTTAGCACCTGCTCCGGACCTGGTTGATTTATCAATTTTCGACATCTCTTGACATTAATGTCTTATTTCAATTTTAATGTTTTTAATTGTCATTATTATTCCGATTGTCGTTAATTCGGCGCAAATGTATTGTAATGCTGAATTACGCCTAGGCGTAAGTCTAGACTTATCTTTATAAGATGGAATACTAGTGTTCCACGAACATTCATTATCACGATGCAATTTTATAAACTTTAAATTATTGTCGTTACCGAATTTTGGCATTTCTAGAATCGTATCGTGCATCAGAAGAAACATAACGCGTCATCACCGTGCAGCAAGCTATAATAGCTTGACCCCAAGCACAAAACCATGCGCAAACGCAGTTTATATCTTAGTTGTGTTATTGTTGCATTTCTAGTATAATATACTTTTACTCTTCTATTTTGTAGTACAGTTACTACAACACACAAACTTATTCAATTTTTTTTATAACTTATTGAAGTTTGTAAACCTCATTGTAATTACATTACATTTTTTTGCGAATTTTTTTGTTAAACTTTAAGAAATAAATAAATATTTAATCATTAAAGAAGATAATATTAACACATCAAAAATCACATCGAAAAAACCACAGAAATTAAAAAAATTTCAGTCGCATCTGGGACTCGAACCCAGGACCTCTACCTATCCGGAGTAACCGCTTAACCAACTTAGCTAATGAGACCAGTTCAATTTACGCCATCTACACCGATATCATACTTCAAGTTCAAGACTTGCTAATATTATCCTCCATTTTTAAATCCCATAGTATTGGCTGCTATCCTTATGATGATCGCAAAGTTCTACCAGAACACAATTGCAATCGGAATACAGTCTCGGATATACCTACCCGATTTTTATTCATATGAGACATCTATTGACTTATTTTACAAGCCTGGAAAGAAATATTCAATTATTATTTATTTTTTTATAACTTATTGAACTTTGTAAACCTCATTGTAATATTTAATCATTGAAGAAGATAATATTAACACATCCCAAATGTACCAACTCAAACACGAAAAATCTTTCTGTATTGAGTTACAGTAAAAAAAAATCAGGTGGTCTCAAATGATTGCATAATTTTAGATAGCGGCAGGGAAACTTTTCATAAAACTAGGTTTTTGATGGAAAAAGTGTCAATTAAGACAAATAAATCTTTTTTTATCTCTTTCAAAATCAACATCAAAGGGTGGTTCATAATAATAATAATAATAATAATAATAATAATAATCGGATGATTTTTGAAAAATCACCTCAAGGGCGCTGGATCTATGAAGAAAACATATTTATTGTCAACATATATTTTCTCAAGATTTACGTATTTATTTTCAAAAAAATAATCATTGGAAATGATAATTTCTAAGAGTATGTAAAACGGGCTTACACGATGCCATGCGCAAAGCCAGGATAGAAAGTTCGGTAGTGGGGGGCGATACTGACTCAAATAAAAGAATCCCGTCCTATTAAACTATCCTGTCTTGAGACGCTGGCTTACTGGCTTCCTTTCTAGCTCACTGGGTTCAAAACAAAACCAGTTCTGTCTACAGCCAGTGTTCCTGGCGTTAGCTTGCTATCCCGGCTTGTCATACTGTCCTGGTGTGCACCGGACATAACTGCTGAACAACTTGTATATTCCTATAAAAGCTTCTATTACCTTTTTATCTATAGCTAGGGGACAAAGTAATCCATTTCCTGCCTCCCCTATGGGGGCACTCTACTAATCAACGGTTCATTAGGGGATGAATACTCTGCCGCTATTTTTACCATAGACTTTATATTTTCCGAGTATCATGTTAAACGTAATTATGTTATGAGCTTGTGAGTCGAGTAATTACCCAAATTACAGAGTCAACCATGCTTTAAAAATGTTTTCATGTTTTTATATCCACATTAATTTGCAAAAAAAAACATCATTTTAGACGATTCAGCATTTAATTAATACAGTATAGAAAGGATTTTCGGTTGGGTTGTCGGCGGTGGGTTTTTTGTATCCAGTGTGCTTCACATTTCGCAGCATTAATTACAATAATAATATTAAATAAAAGATTTAATCAAAATGAGGGAATGGACATTACAAAAGTTTCAAGTAAATACGGGCAACGAACATTCTTTTATCTTGTGCCTATGATATTTAATATGATGATGATGCATATAAAATTCTAATCTA
Organism: Halesus radiatus; assembly: GCA_022606495.2. NCBI lineage: Eukaryota > Metazoa > Arthropoda > Insecta > Trichoptera > Limnephilidae > Halesus > Halesus radiatus. The sequence continues at coordinate 17,363 of JAHDVE020005670.1, forward strand.
AATGCACAATTACGCCAAAAATATGCTTCTCCAGATTGGAGTTCTCGGTTTGGCGAGCAACGTGTCCGCAAATAATCTGAAGATACGCTGTAGACAGACAGTTGATAACCTATTGTGGATGCCAAGCTCTTACAGAATTAACATATTTGTGCGTCTGGCTGTCCATAGAATTCTGAGCACTTTCCTCTAGCACCACATTTCGAGAGCGTCTATCCGCTTTCTTTCGCTGGCCCTGAGTGTTCATGTTTCCACACCGTAAATAAATATGAGGAAAATCAGCGTCCGGACGAGTATTATCTTGGTAGTATTCATTATGCATGTTATTATTGTTTTATACGTATTGTATTGTGAATTATCATTATATATGCCATAATGGTAAAATGGCAAAATTGTAAAATTATCTTGCTGACAAACTGCTTTGGCAGTATCTTGGACAGATGTGGTTCTGGGCAGCTGTCTTCAACAAACTGTAAATGTAGAGCGCTGGTTTCAAATACGGTCAATCTCTTCTGGGGATGCCTTATAGGGGTGCCACTCCTCTAGTCTCTCGCACCCAGTACTCGAAGTGAGAGCACTGTATGAGGTTGTTCTCTGCCTGATCCTGGTCGTGGTGAGCCCGAGCAGAGACGGCTACTCCTGACTAGGTAGGTCCCAGGATCCCTCAGGCAGAGTCCAGAGACTTGGCGAGGCAACAGATGTGGAGGGTTTTAGGGAAGGCGAAGGCAAATAGAAGTAAATCACTTGTTCGGCTCTTGATAGACAAGTGACTCTGTACCAGTGTCTACTACATCTGTTACACGTTTATGGGTAATTATTATTAATAGGAGCAATCATTTTCAGGAAAGAAAGGCCCGATCAACAAAAGTATAACACAGATTAATCGATTAAAACTACTTGTAAATCTCACATGTGTACAGTAATAAGAGATCTCATAAAAATATGAAAAACAAAACTCAATTCAATTCAATTCAACTGTTTATTCAATTCAACTGTTTATTCTTTTTAAAAATTTTACAAAATTTACATTTTAAGGCATTTTTAAAGATGATATAGGATGTACAACATCCAAAATAATTACTTATAAAAAATAATAAAAATTAAAACAAAAAATAAGTTAGACATACATAATCTCAGTAAATTGTATACAAGGCATATTGGCATTATGCAAGTAGCAACAAAGCTTTACGTTTAAATTCAACTTCATTGATGCTAAATATGTCGATATCCGAAGTGATTCTATTTAACAGCAAGATTGCCCTTCCCACCGGCATGACCATTGGCAAGTTGGTCCTGCAGGCCGGGAGATAAAACAGTCTATGCTGTCGGTGACGGAGATAACCATCGGGAACATAGAAATGAATGTTCTCCATGACAGCCGAATTTTCGAACCATCCGCGAATCAGTCTGAAGAAATGTGTCACAATGTGTCACAATGTGTACATCCCTTCTGACCCGCAGATGGTTCATTCCGAGCATACCTAGGAGAAAGTCGGTAGGATAGAGCCACGGGTAGTAGCCATATTCCCTCAAATAAAGAAATCTTAAAAATTTCTTCTGAACTCTTTCCAACATGAGGGAATACTTCACCTGATGTGGGCTCCAAACCACCGACCCACTCTCAAGCCTACTCCTTACTAGCGAGTTATATAAAATTATGAGAACCCGAGTGTCTTTAAAATTCCTTGAAGTACGTAGGACGAAACCCAGCATTTTTAATGAAGTACCACAGGCGACTTCAATATGAGCATGAAATGTCAGCCTACTATCAAACACGATACCAAGATCTTTCATAGTGGAGACATGTTTTAAACTTCGGGCGTTCATATTATACCGGTAAAACCAAGTATGACAAGCCCTTGTGAAAGAAAGAATGAAACATTTAGAAATATTGAACTCAATCTGATTTCTCTTACTCCAATCAATGATTCTATCAATATCCGATTGGAGTCGATTGCAGTCTTCTAAAGTTAATATTTCTAAGAACAGTTTTAGGTCATCTGCGAAAAGAAGAAACCTGGAATGCAGAATGCTCTCTGCGATATCGTTAATAAAAATAGAAAAGAGGAGGGGGCCTAAATTAGAGCCCTGAGGAACTCCAGAGAGCACAGGAAATAATTTAGACAAAAATATTCCATGCGATACAAATTGTTTTCTTCCAGTAAAATAGCTGGCAAAGAATATTAGAAACCGTAAAGAAAAACCTATCATTGACAGTTTATTTAATAAGATGTCATGATTTACAGTATCAAAAGCCTTCGAAAAATCATTGTATGAGCAATCAACTTGGTAGCCTTTATCTAAGGATTTTGATACATAATCTGTGAGTACCAATAGGTTCGTGTCTGTTGATAGGCCCTTTCTAAACCCATGCTGTTCCGATATTATAAATGGCTCTACTTGCGACAGCATGTTTTTGTGGAGTATTGACTCGAACAGCTTTGCCGGGGCAGAGAGAATAGCCACCGGTCTGAAATTTTCCACAAATGTCTTTGACCCGCTTTTGAAGATAGGACAAATTTTTGAGACTTTCCAGGAATCAGGAAATATACCAGTTTCTAAAGAGAGGTTGAATATGAAGCTTAGTAGCAGCTTAAAAAAATCAACACATCCTTTCAGAAAAAAGACTGGTAAAAAATCAGGACCAAGAGAATGTGTATGTTTCATTTTTGTAATGGAAGATTTTACATCTGATTCGTCTATATGACGTATATCAATGTTCTGGGCTCCCTTCACATTCATCTTGGCAGCAGTATTGGGATTTAGTAATGGAGGCTCATTACTATACACGGATTGGAAATGTGTCGCAAACGCATTGGCTACATCCGCTCCTCTAACTTCTCGATCACCATGCATCATGGTGTCCGTTATACCACCGTCCTTACGTAGTGATTTGACGTAGTCCCAAAATGACTTAGAATCATGCTTGATATCACTCTCTATAGATTTAACATATGTACGAAATGCTATATGAACATTTCGTCTCACAACTGTTCTGAGTTTACTGAACATTTCATACTCACGTCGGTCACCAGTGGCTTTCCATTTTTTATGGTGAGCATGCTTCACCTCGATGCTCGCGATGGTATCTCTAGAGAACCACTTCGGATATCTACGTCCACCTCTGTTGGGAGGTTTCCTAGGAAAGCAAGCGTCAAATATATTATATATACAAGAATAAAAATGGTGCAGCGCCTCATTAACGGTATCAAAGTTACAAAGCTCTTGCCATTCCAATTGACTCATCATATGGTAAAGTTTGTCAAAATCACTCCTACCAAAGATCCATCCACGCAAAGTGCCATCATCATGTTGGGGAACTTTGGTAGCCTTCGGAGGACTTTTGCAGGAATACCGGAACTCTAATGCGGGGTGATATTTGTCTTCATGTACGAGAGGAGAATCACTGTGTATAACATTTAATGTCATGTTACACAAAACAAGGTCTAATATCCTGGACTCGGAATTAAGAATATCGTTATTCTGGGAGAGCCCGAATACTTCGCATAAGAAGTTAAGGTCATTTTCGACATCTTTGCTACTGCGCGCGGAATATATGTTGAAATCTCCCAAAATAATAACATTCCTTGTTCCGATAAGATCGACGTTTTCATGTATTTTGTTAAAAAAAAGTTGAAATATTTCTAAATTTGATGCTGGTGGAAAATATACTACACATGTAAAAGTAACAAAAACATTGTAAGTTATTTTTACCCATAAGTCTTCGATGCCAGCCTCCAGAGCAGGTATGCGTTCAGCCTTAAGTTTGCTTTTAACAGCCAAAAGGCAACCGCCGCCTTGTCTGTGGCCAATACCATTGTCTCTGTCTTTTCTGAACACATGGAAACTGCCATCGAATAACTCTGGGTTGAACACACTGGAGTTCAGCCAAGTCTCAGTGAGTCCTATTACATCGAAATTATTTACCAAAACATTAGAGGAAAATAAAGAACATTTAGTTTTCAGTCCTCTAACATTTTGGTAAAAGAAATGTAGAGTATTACGGCGTCAACTTGGTTTAATATTGGGTAGCCTTGGAGCTATTACCTTGTTGACCCATTCTTTCAAGAATGTGTGCTTTGGCCAGAGTTTTGATTGCAGCAAGTCTGCCACTGCTGACCCGGGCACACCGATTTTAAATGATGCATATTCTCCCTTCGTTTTAATTTTAGATACCTTGAATGAGGAGGTGCTTACAGTTGGTATTGTTTTAAGGTATGACGTCATATCATCTAGCGAAGTATCGGGATGCAGAGGGTAAAGGTGAAAGTATTTCACTTCATCTCGATTCCTTTGGCTGCCTCGTATGGCGATAGGGCGCCTTTTCCTGTTGATCAATGTCCAAGGTTGACTCCCCGAAGTTTGATCCAGAGGTGGTACATCTACTATAGTTTCATCGGACGAGGGCGGTGGGTCCCTGCTGGGTAGGGCGGAGGAAGACGTAGCAGAAGTAGATGCAATGTCGATAGACACGGCAGAAGTAGATGCAATGTCGATAGACACGGCAGAAGTAGATGCAGCGAGGGTAGATGTGTCAGAGTTATCAGCCAAAGAACTATCACCGGCTTTTTTCCCTCCTTGGGAGCCTTTCGCAGCCTGCGAGCGGGTTATTCTCCTGCCGGTAGCCATTCTTGTGGGGGCTTGTACGACGGGAGCCGGCTTAGCGGGCAGGGGGGCAAGCGGGGGTACTAGAGCGGAGGTAGCAACGGGCGGAGCAGTGGTGGCGCCAGTGTCGCCCGCCGTAGTAGTAGATACAGCGAAGGCGAACGGCGCGCTAGTGGCGCCTGTGGCGGAATCAAAAACCAGCACTTGTTTCATGTGTACATCGCTAGCACTCGCACCTGTTGATGTACTTGCAGTTTCACTATCGATAATATTCAAACTACCGACGTTTGACGTTTGTAGAATATTTTTGACTACATTTAAATCACTTGTCAAATGATCGATTTTAATTGAAAGGCGTTCAATAGCCGTCGTTAACAAACGAAGCGCACTTGCCTCGTTATTTATCGTTTCCATTTGGAGACAATTTAATCAAATTATCGTAATAATTTAAAAATTAACGGCGCGGCGAAAAGACGTACGTCCTAACGCAGAAACTCGAAACTCGTTTTGTGATAACAGACACCAATTATATAATAGCAATTAAATAATATTATAAAAATATTAAGATATCAGCAAGTATCACACAAGTTGAGACATACGAAAACAGTAGAAGAGTTTTGTTATAGTGATAACAGACACCAATTATATAATAGCAATTAAATAATATTATAAAAATATTAAGATATCAGCAAGTATCACACAAGTTGAGACATACAAAAACAGTAGAACAGTTTTGTTATAGTGATAACAGACACCAATTATATAATAGCAATTAAATAATATTATAAAAATATTAAGATATCAGCAAGTATCACATAAGTTGATTTTTTTTATGAAAACAGTAGAACAGTTTTGTTATAGTGATAACAGACACCAATTATATAATAGCAATTAAATAATATTATAAAAATATTAAGATATCAGCAAGTATCACACAAGTTGAGACATACGAAAAGAGTAGAACATTATTGTTATAGTGAGAATAGACTCTTAATATGATAGAAGAACTTAAATAATTTTAAAGATATCAAGGAGATATATAATCAAGGAGACCATCATATTTGTTAACGTCAATACATAAGGTCACTTTTCAAAAGCCAATACTTTAGCATTAGTGAGAATTCCCCCACAGAGATTTTTTTTTAAATTCGTATGGCAACTTGTTAAATGAAATGGTATAATGGGTTGGTTGACCATATTTATTTTGAAACAAGGCACTGTCATTCCTATATTTTGTGTGAATCGTATATTGTGTACATGTTCCACCACTGCCTTAAACGGACTGTCAAATATATGTTGCAGTACAATTTTTTTCGACAAAAACTTACTTAAGGGCTGCGCGGCTTGTTTCATACAAAACTTAATTTTGGATTTGAGGCCGCAATGCTCACCTAAAAAAAAATGTTAGGGAAACACCGGTATAGCATATTGGTACCCTATTTAAATATCTCGAAAAATATTATTTTCCAAATAAGAAATACCCTAATGTACGTGGCATACAAATTGGTATCGTGTGAACTGTTTGATGATTCAAAATATACACTGAAGAAAGCATTAGAGAACAGTAAATATTTATTGAATAGTGTCTACTTATCCTTCAAGCGGAATCCGAAATTTGATGTAGAATAAACACTTGTAATGGTAAACGGTGATTGAAGAACAAAAATGATAAAATAAAATAATATATTCAAGTAACAGATTCCTTAAAACGTTATTTTTTTAACATCAACAATAAAGCCGAAAATGTATTTATGTAATACAGTCAATACTATCGAACGGTGATCTCTTTCGTTATAAAATTTGCACAGCTTATTCTGCGTAGAATTAAAAGATCAACGGATTTTTAGGTGACAAATTCATTTCCATCACGTGCTATCGAGATTTGAAATATCAATTGCAAAAAATAAAACAAGATGCTTTATTGTTTGTTCCTTATAAATGTTTCGATTGTTCCATAAAGACAAACATTATTTTTTGAAGCGAAACCGTGTTGTAACTTCCAGTATTTTGTGGATACTTAGAATGCCAAACGGCGATATATGGGTTTATCAGTGGCGTGCATTGCTCCATGACCAAGGGGAGCCTTAGTCTTTTCGATTATAATTGCATAGGATTGCATACTTTGGCAGCGTTGGGCTGTTTTTAACATTTTTCTCGGTTGATGATTGCGGCCAATTTGACAAATGAGGGTTAAAGTTTCTTACCGTTATATGCTCTAATTTAATTGTCTTTCTTTTTTCTTAAACGCACGAATTATAATTATCATAAAAAGTTTCCCGATTATCTCAATATAGGCACAGCTTTTCAGCCGCCACGCCATTGGATTGTAGTAGAAAATGCAGTGAATTTGTAAAATAAAAAAAATTAAAATTGACGCCATATTGTTAGTTATACATATACAGGGTGTTAAGGGACGCATCTGACAAACTTTAACCAACGGTTTCTCACCTTAGTTGAAGTAAAAAATGTAAATGAAATTTTGGTTGTTGCTTTAAATTCAAACAATAAAAAAAATAATTTACCACTCGGCCATGTAACCACCGGAGACAAAAATGCCATATACATTTTTTGCTCCAAATAACCTCAGGAATCACTGCTTAAAGTAAGTAAGGTCTCTTAAGAGGAACGACAGCGCGGCCTGTTTCATACAAAACTTAATTTTGGATTTGAAAATACTCACCTAAACATAATGATCTTTTTTTTTCATCAAAAATATAGTAAATATCTAGTGCGGATTAGAAGTAATTTATTTATTTTTGTTGTACATTATGAAATATAGGCCATTAAAGGAATTGATTTTTTCGAGATTTTAAAGGCACCTTTAACAATTATTTGCGGCTAACGGTGATGTAAAAAAAAGATTTACTTTGAAAATATAATGAAATATAAAATAAAAATATATTAAAATAAGCATTTTGGTGGATTATAAAATAAATTAAAAACAACCAATTTACTTCGGAAAATAAACTTGCCGTACATAAATATCGACCCGAAAAAAGTTTTTTTTTTTTAATGATTTGTTTTATATTTTTATTTTCGTAATCATATATGGTACATAGCAAATATGATTTTAAAATACAATAAACCCGCAAATAATTTTCTAAGTTCATGGCCAATACTTCATAATTTAAAACAAAAATAAATAAAATACCTCTCATATGTACTAGATATTTACTAAACCTTCAATTGAAAATATATATCATTCAGTTTGGATGGGTATTCTGGCCTCAAATCCAAAATTAAGTTATGTATGAAACAGGCAGCGCAGCCGTTCCTCTTAATACCCTGTATATTTACATAATAATTGTATAATAGGAGAAATGTTTTTTTTTTCAAACAGTGTTGAAACTCGGGCAAAGCTGATATCGCAAATCTGCATAATCTCTTTCAAAGATTCCATTGAAATGCTTGGAGTGAGTATTTCGGACGAGATCAAGTATCGGGCTCTATAGAAGCCCGAGCAAATCTGGTTTCCAAGAAACTGGGAGGCTTGTATAGGGCTAGCATATTCTTCAATATTGATCAACTGCTAATCCTATACAAATCACAAGTGCGTCCAACAATTGAATTTGGAAGTCACCTCAGGGCTGGAGCTCCTAAATACTTGATAAACCTGCTTGATTCTGTGCAAAGGAGGGCATTTTGTCTAATTTACAATCCATTGTTAACAGACCGACTGCCATCTCTGATGCACAGATGCAATGTAGGTATGCTGAGTCTAATCTACATATATTTCACTGGAGTCTGATCGATGGAGCTAGTAGCGTTGATCCCCTCCGCGCCGGTGCACGTGCGTGAAACTCGACGGACACGAGCGGAACATCCGTTCACGGTTGATGTCGGCTTCATGAGAACGGGTCGTTTCGCCGACTCGTTTTTGGGTAAATCGTCTCGAATGTGGAACGAGCTACCGGCAACCGTCTTTAACAAAAGCCTGCATTAACAAATGCCTTCCTACAGCCCCCTCGTTAACCCGCCTCACAACGTTGCCCAACCGAATAGCGATACAGTTACCATGTACGTACTCTGTACATACAGGGGCGCTCTTGTGAGGTGCCACATTAAAAATAAGACCCTTTGATTCCTAGGCCCCAGACAGGTCGATGAAATAATTTCGAAAATCGAAAATCTTTAATCCATTTCACGAGAAGCAAGGAAATGTAAGGCTTAATTTGGGCACACAGACACGCTCAGAATACACTTCAATCGGTTTATCTCTTCATGGGTAACTATTAATTACAATTACAGAAACCTTACAAAATAAACCTAAATTCATTCGCACTTGATCGCATTAGCCGCAATTACCTAATCTTCTATTTATAATACGATCCAGATAGGATACGATCCAACTAACTCGGTATAAAACTCATCTGAATTTCAAAATTAGGGTCTTCCACAGAATATCACAAAGATAAACTATCTAAGGGTAGGGTGAGGGGTAGGGGTAGGGGTAGGACGTGGCTTCAAGGATCAGAATAAGCGGAGACGCTTTGAAACGAGATAATAGAGGAAACTCATAGATTCTGATTCAGAATAGAATGCTGCGATATATTTCTGTTAATACCATCACATCCTAATATCTCATGTGCTCCTGGCAGTCTTCGTTTGATGTACACTTTGGGAATGATACTAATAAGGTTTGAATTCATGTGAAGCCGTAACGCTGATTTAGTCAATGCACAGTAAGGATAGATGTACAATTGGAATATTTAAAATATATATACAAAAATGAATGTTTGTCTGTGTCCTCGATTTTTTCGAAATTACTAGACCAGTTTCGCTGAAAAAAGCACAGTTTGTTCTTATCAGCGACGGGAACGTTAAGAGAGTAGTTTGAATTAAATCCCATATGTAAAACCGTTGCTATAACGTTTTAACCCTTACCACTCCTTTGTCTGGTTACAGCCGACATCACTATTTGTACGCTACAACTCAGTGGTCGGCTGGCGGCCGACAAGATAAAACGTGCGCGCGCGGTGTATTTTCGCGGGCAAAACTTGACACGTGACGTTGTTTCTTGTGATTATTCGGTAAAAAACATTTAAATTCACGTTTTAATAAGATTTTGACTGTTTTCCGTTTCTGTTTTAGTATAAAATAACCCTTTTGTAACTGCCTATCAATAAATTAATATGTTGACATTATTTAAATTAGAGTTGGCTGACAACAAATATTAAAAAATAATGGAGTGGTAAGGGTTCAAATTAGTAAGAAAACCCTCCATATTTTATTTAGATTGGCCCATAGATATACCATCCTGGTTAGCCACAGATTACAAATTCAAAAGAGTAAGATTTATTTAGGTAGAACCACTTATCATTTAGAAATATTTTGAAAAAATAAATATTTGTAATGAAATAAAATTTTCAAATTAATGTTTTTTTTTATAGATAGTATTAGTCGTCACAAGGCCAGGTCAAATCAATTATAGCAGCCAAAGCAAGAATTCTAAACTTTATTCCAAAAAAAAAAATCCCTAGTAAGGCCGGGGGTACACATTAGCTACTTTAAGATATAGAAAAAAGCTGAATGAAAACTGGAGTATGAAGAATTCAAAGTGTAATGAATAGACTTGAGATGAACTCACATATTAAAAGGATTCATACAATTAATAATCAAGTTAGAACATTTGTTTAAATTTTAGATATTGGCAGAAAACTCGATTGGAATGTCGAATTTGCGATAGATTTCTAGCGATGTGAATCTATCAAACATTAATTTATAGTGACACGTTATCTCTTCCTTGCGTGTTAATCATCATCACATTAGATGTATTAGAATATTTTCTAAATCAACCTTCAACTAACCTCAAACAATTATCCAACCCTACTTTTTTTAGTCCCAAACTGAGAAACACCTTCAAGAACCAAAAAAAAAACTCCCAAAAAAAGTCCCTACCCAAATTCGATTCAACACAAACGAAAACGTGCTTACCAAATGAGTTAAGTAAAACCCCTCGTACAATGGCCAAAAATGCTCTTTTCAATTCGTGAAAATAATGGCCAGGTTAAAAGTTAAAACACGAGGCCAGAGCTTACAAATAAAGTCTAAACACCGGCAAGGCAACGAGCGGCTTTTGATTAAAAAAACACACAATGGCGAGTAAAACAAATTTACATTTCTTAACATTTTACACCTTTACGTTTTATACGAGTTTAATAACTTCCTCCGCAGACATGTTATGTCTATTGTACCAAGGAGGACATTAAAACAATAAGGGACGAATATTGTAACGGTACGGGGTCAACTGCTGGGACAATAACGAATTGAAATAATAAATTGTGACAGGCAGGCAAGAACTAAACGCGACGGCGAGCAGTCGCAAACCAACTTTACTGCAACTAATATCGCTCTTAAATAATATCCACCACTTTTTTTGTAGGTAGGCAAAACTTATTAAATTTTTATTTATTCATTATTTTAACTGAGATTTAAAAACCTCATTTTAATATTTAATCATTGTAGAAAATAATATTAACATAACCTAAATGAAACATGAAAACGGAATAAACGACAGAAAATAAAAACTGCAACTGAAATCTTTTTTTTTCTGCCGTTTATTCCATTTTCATGTTTTATTTAGTTTACGTTAATATTATTTTCTAGAATGATTAAATATTTAAATGAGGTTTTTAAATCTCAATAAAAATAATTAATAATTAAAAATTGAATATATTCTTTAGACTTTTATAAAAAGTCAATAGATGTCTCATCTAAATAAAAAAAAATCAGGTATTAATCCGAGACACTGTCTAGTTTGCAATTGTGTTCGTTTAGTAATCACTATAGAGATAGCTGCCAACAATATGGGATTAAAAATGGAGAACAATATTGACAAATCTTGAGATATGATATCGAAGAAGATGACATAAATTTAACTGGTCTAATTAGCTAAGTTGGTTAAGCGGTTGCCTCGGATAGGCAGAGGTCCTGGGTTCGAGTCCCAGATGCGACTGAAATTTTTTTTTTCATGTTTCATTTAGGTTATGTTAATATTATTTTCTACAATGATTAAAGGCAAAACTTAATTTATATGTACTTATTACAAACTTTCGTCGATTCAGCTACTAGTTCAAAAAAAAATACAACGCACTAATAATTAAAAAAAGGGTCCCTATACTAATTTGGTATTTAATTAAGGAATCTATATTAATCCTATTTATCAAAATAGTGTTTACAAAATTGATCACCCCTCGTGTCAAAATAACATATACATATACCTAATGATAATTTTTTTTTTAAATCACATGAATCAAACATAAAAACGTGAGATAAATGAAATGTGCATTTATATTAATGCGATCCACTTCCTAAAATTCGAACGAAATCACGAACTCTTTATGCAGGTGGCAAAAAGGTTGAAATTCTTGCGAAACACCGACCGCATGTTTCGATTTATGCAAAAAAAAAAAACATCAACAAAATGTGTATTTTATTTTATTTTATAAAGCTTGGACATAATTATTAAAATGATTCAATGAACAATACAACAATTTCAATTTTTATTTTATTTTTCTTATTTAAGTTAATTTTTTATTTAACTTATCTTCATATGGTTTTTTCTCACAACAACAAAAATTATTAAAATAAAAAAGGCAATTTTTTTTATATTTCATTTTATCTCATTTTTCTATTACAATATTATTAGTAAGTATTATATGGTAATTACATTTAAGTAAAAACTCGCTTATATGAGTAAATACACATAAACAAATATTTAAATAATACTAATTCCAAAAAAAAAAAATCATTTTTCTAATGCCACTAACTAACACAAGTATACCCACGGACTGGCCTTGACTATGTGGGATTTTTTTGTTATACATATATAAAATTAAATAAATTTATATATTTAAAAAAAAAAATACTGCATCGATTTAGTTCATTATTTTCTATGTTTTTTTTTGCAAAATTGTATATAAAAATAAATAAAAACACTTGTTTTACAACCTTTATGTTTATATAATAAATGTATGTAACAAAAAAATTATAAATACATGAAATAAATAAATAAATAAAATGTAGGAAAAGTTTCGTAAGTAGGAGATACTTTAAACTTTTTTTTTTGGTCTGACATTATTTTTTTCTAGGTTTATAAAAAGACTCATAAAAAATGCCCGGTTTAACGAAAGGCCAAGGTGTGTTCTACTTGCAGTATTTAATCAAATCATCTATGATATTTCTAGGCCACCCAATTTTCAAACCAAAAACACTTGATTTTGCATTACTTCCCATTGCATCGCATCAATTGTTGTTGCGTTTTTCGTAGAACTCCATTTAACTTTTTTTTAAATTTAGTAAATCAAATTTCATAATGAAAATGGCTTAAACGCCGAAACAGCTGTCACAATAATAAAAACTAAAATACACGGAGAACTTAATAACAGCATTATGAAATCTGATTTAATTTAAATTTTTAAAAAATATATTATTAGAAGTGCATTATTTGCACCATCGCACCCGATGCACGTATGTGCTCGAACACGTTATTAATCTGTTGAGTTGAAGCACTAAAAAAGTGCACATATCATTAGTAGTAAAAGCCGAATGAAATTACATAAGAGAAGAAAAAAAACACATTAAATAAATACGACAATAATTGTGTTCCGATGTAGTCAATTGGATGGAAGTTTGTAATCAATGTTTATACCTAGATGAAAGAAAAACTATGTAGTTCTCCGTTAAAAACTACAGAAATAAATAGCGTTGAACACGATTTTAGCAGGCATTATTCCTCCCGAATTCTCAATTATCTGAAATCTATGCACGATGTTTGATAAACACGACACTGTAATTTTAATAAAACTTCCGCAGAAGGAATTTAAACGAAATATACAGCGTTTTATAAAAAAGCTTTGATATTTGCAAGAGAACCCGGGGCTGTGACGAATAGAGGAATGATTTGCATGTTTACAATTTTCCGTATCCAATAAGGAAAATTCAATACTAAAATTCTAAAAGACATAAATTGAACCCATTGATCTTATTTGAACTTCTCAAAATATTAAACATTTCCAGATTAATTTTTTTACCTCATCGCGGCGATTGACTTCGTAAGGTGGTTTTTTTAAACTAACCAACTCACGTTATAAAGGTATTTTAATCATAAATTCCTATAAAATAACTCGCTGTCACTTACTTTCTCCACGGGGACCAAAAGGGTGAAATGCCACACAACTCTGTTTTGACACACAATTCGTGATTTTAACTTTAATACTTACTATATTTTCATATGGTTGGCAAATTCCACCTCTTAGAAACAGACCACAAATCAATAAAAATACAGGGACTAGTTTACTGCATAAAAATGGAATAGGGATTCGACTAGATAACTTAGAAGCGTTAGAAATAAGGAAAGTCAAAAACATTAATAGTAGACTCATTAATAATCATATAAATATAAAAAAAAGTAAAATTCTTAAATTATTCCCAATAAACAAAGTACACGCCCTTCCCGGGTAGGTACCAGCTAACCTCCCACCCTTAGCCCTTCACTAGACCGTTTTTTATCAATATATAACACATGTGTATCTTAGTTCATAGTTTAGTAATATACTGCCATGAAGAAGCTACGGTAGTGGCGAAACCCGGTCGGCAAAAGAATATAACAAATAAAATTGTGGTTAACAAAGTTATTGTTTTATTTTTTTAATTAATTCTTCTGTTATTCCGACTTTTGGCATGAGACATGACACGACTCAAGTATGTGATTTAATCGATCTTGCTGTGTCTTTACGGGATGACCTTTACTTCATTTATATGCACAGTCATATATTCTCCTGGGAGACCTGTCTGCACCCATTTGCTCTACAAACCATAAGTACGTCCCATTATCTTGGTTAATACGCTAAAATCAGCCATACATTATTTTCAGTTCAATCCAAGAATTGTCCTAACAATCTCTTTGAAATTCTGAATACCTAGCATTTTAAATAATAGCTTAATAATAAAGAAGTAGTACCCACGGTTCATCAACCTGATGCCCCGTCTCACAAAGCTCAATAAATTATATCTCCTTTTTATCATTTTGCTACTTGCAAAATAAAATAAATAAATTTACATTTATAAATTATTTAAAAATAAAACACTCCCGCCATGCGAAAAAAAACTCTGGAATGCTAGGAAAAATGGCCACTACATAATAAGCCCACTTTATAGAGATAATAAAATATAAAATGTAGAAGAAATAAATTTACCTACGATATTTTTTTTAAGTTTACCGCAAATTACAAAATACACAATGATTTTTAGCGACACATCAAAACATTGACGCTTAGCTTTCCCCATAGTTTGACAAGTTTTTTTTTTTTTAAATTTGCAGTGTAACTCGGTTATAGTGTCACTGTTTATATGGACAACTCTGTTATAACGTTATTTTGAAAAGTTCTGGCGGTTTGTAATCGGTTTATAATATAATGATTCAAAGCTTCGGGTTCGATCCTCTGCAACTAAAAACCTCTATCATTGCTCAATCATTGGGAGTGTTTACTAATAATAAATAGTAAGAGGTCTGACCTGTGCTCGTCCTTGGGACTTGCGATGAACTTGACACACTCCCTCTTCTGGAAGGTGGCCTCTATCCAGGTCCGGGCTGTCTTCTGCAACAACAAAAAAACACATGTAATTAAAAATAAATACATCGTTTTCTTGACACATTCCGTTTGAGATTTTATTCGGTTAAAATCTTCGCTCACGAACCTAAAAATGTATGCAAATCAATGGAAAGAAATATTTAAAAAATAATGGTAACTATTTTCAACAAATGCGAGATTGATAAAAATATAGGAATATTGTGATATTTATTGCCGATATACATATATCAATGACATCTATAATTTAGTAAGTAGGCATCTTTGTGTTTACGAGTAATATACCGAGTTAGAGTCTCGATCGCCTTCTGCATGTTTTTTTTTGTTTGTTTTTTAATTCAAATTGTTTGAATACTGCTTCATTGTTAATAATACAACGTAAATAAGGCCTAAAAACGAAACAAAATTGAGAAATAGGAAACCTATAAAATATATACAAATATCTATTGTGAAATTGTTTATTGATATTCTTCTGACAGTATGACATAATATTCTATACAAAACATTCAATGGGATCTTTCCATTGCGCAAATATCACGCGACCGTATTGTCTTTCAAAGGCATTGTTAGGTATACCATTATATGATAATGCATTCAGAGACGAAATTACTGATCCATGAAACAATATTAAAGCCTACACAGTTACCTTTTTAATTGCCATTAGGCCCTTTGTGAGAAAACCAAGCGAAATCAAAGTCAGTTTTACTAGGCAGAACTGTAATAATGAGGAAAATCAGTGATAATTATTATGACCTAACAAAACTAGAAAAAAAAAATATACGCTACTATGATTATATGGATTCTATAAAGGTGGAAAAGGGTGGTACATTTGGACACGTCTCTGAGAAGACGTTACTCGCAATATTGCCCTAGTGAGAGTAACATTCGAATAAAATCGAAAGGTTGCTTGAAATGACAAATGCTATTTTAACGTTAGAGTTATCTGTATTAGATGTGTTGACGGTATGTAGTGTATTGTGTGTACTTACCAATACTTACCAAGCGCTTTCGTTAAAGATTGTCGCGGAGATATTAATGAAAGAAGGATCACCATTTGATTGATTTATTTCTCAACGCGTACAAAGTTCAGAAGGTATATTTGAAAACTAGAAGTGATGCATTATGCAAATCTACAAGTTACTAGTAAGTTCTACAACACGACCGAATCAGCAGGGAGCAGAAAAGTGAATGATTCTCCTGTTCTGTGGATAACAGAAAGTCGGTCGGTTGTCATTTGAATGAAGGGTTACCATAAGAAAAAAATAAACTTTGTGGCTAATAAGTTGCTTGCATATTACATACCTTCCGCCCAGTTTCTTAAACGACTTAAAATTACATAATCTTAAAGTATGGATGTAATACTAATACATATTCTTACAATTATCTTTGATGTAGATCAATAAGTTTCTTAAACGACTTAAAAATACATAATCTTAAAGTATGGATGTAATACTAATACATATTCTTACAATTATCTTTGATGTAGATCAATAAGTATATACTCCAAATTGCTTATTGTTGATTAATATAAATCAAAGATAATTGTGTTGCATTTGCCTATTGTAAATAAACTAAACATCGACATTTTTTCTTTAAGACTTATTTTAAATATATAACATCACTTTAAAAGTCATCTTAAATTGTATTAATAGTATAAATAATAAATACTTAAGCTACCTCCTAAATAAACATTTTGCTTTGAGCAAATAAAGGAGTCAAGTGACTTACGATTAAATACAAGTCGTTATTTCAGACAACTTAAGCTTGATTAAAATCAACATATATATATCTGGTAAGTATAATACAGGATTTTTATATTATTCAACAAAGTGATTTCCCTATCACTGGAATAAAAAGAAAATTATTATTGAATTTAAGCTTAAAATTTAAATGTTTTTAATTTATGCCTATAACAAAAATATAAAGTTGTGTTCATGAAATTTGAGTCTTATTTTGTGTGTTTATTTCTAACTTATCGTTATTGTGGTTGTATATTATTATAATTTTTCATGAACGAACAAGAGTATATTTTGTACGATTGCTTACCTATGCTTCGGTAAGATGGTGAATATATCAGTAAACAATAATTTTAATAATAACCTTTTAACATATGTTATGTTGATTATATGGTCAGCATAATACATATTATCATGTTCTTTAGGTAACAGATATCTTTATGCAATTATATTTATATATGATACATTTTCTATATTTAGTGTAAGATATTGTGTAATGTTAAAATTACTATAGCTAGTTAAATGGTTTATTTACGTTACCATGGTATTTTCTTACAACTAGTTACATGGTGTACATGTTTTTAAAGATGAAAAACTTTTCAATATTACAACGGTTCATCTCGTCGATGACCGAGATGCATTTCTTTATACATAGTGTTTCTGCGCTATGTTTTTAAATAAAAAATTGTATAACAACAGTACTAGAGTTCAAAATTTTATACAAAAATTGTAGACTTTAGTATCAGTAACTTTAAAAAATATACATGGTTAGCTATGACTTGAATATGTTATTTAGGCATTATTTTTTAAATTTCCTTTAACCTCTTTGAGTTTAATATGGTTTTGTAGAAAGAAAATAATTAATTTAATTTGCCAATTTAATTGCATTACGACAGGTATCTGTCGGGAAAATGTACTCTGCGACCAGATCTAGTTCGTTTGATTTCTGGGAGTGGTTCCTGGACAGATGCGTAAGCTGGCACGTTACTTTCTACAGGTATGAAAGCAGGTTTCAGTCGGTCTATGGAGACACGTTTAGGCTTTCCTTTTATGCTGATGACGAATGTCTTCTCATCGCGTTCTTCTACCTTGTAGGGACCTTCATAAGGGTTTTGAAGGGGTTTTCTTCCACCGTCTGTTCTCAGAAAGACGTGGGTAGTCTGAGCTAGGTCTTTATGTACAAAGCACTTTCTTGATCCATGAGCGCTGGCAGGTGTTGGCTTAATATTTTCGAATTTTCTCTGCAAGCGACCGACGTATGTATCAGGATCTTCTCTAGGCGTTTCGGTGAAGAAATCGCTAGGTAGTCTTAATGTTCTACCGTATGTGAGTTCAGCAGGGGAACATTTTAGGTCTTCACGAACTGTGGATCTCAATCCGAGTAGAATTAGTGGGAGATTTTCCAACCAGTTCGGCTCGCCACTTGCCATAAGAGAGGCTTTCAGAGTACGATGCCATCTCTCTATTAAGCCATTGGCCTGTGGGTGATAAGCGGTGGTTCTTGTATGTTTGATACCAAATTTATCTGTTAGCTTCTTAAATAAGAAGCTCTCGAACTGACGTCCCTGGTCTGTAGTAATTGTCTCCGGGGTACCGTGACGAGTTATCCAGTGGTTCATCAGTGCGGTTGCTACTGTTTCAGCCGACATGTCCTTTAATGGTACAGCTTCAGGCCAGCGGGTGAATCTGTCGATCATCGTCAACAGGTATTGATAACCGTTGCATGCTGTAAGAGGGCCAACTAAATCAATATGAAGATTGCGGAAGCGGTCTTCTGGTAAAACGTATGTCGATAGTGGAGCTGCTGTATTTTGTGTGACTTTCGCTTTCTGGCAAGGGATACATTGTTTTACGAAGTTTTTTATATCTTTCGCCATGTTGGGCCAAACAAACCTCAACTTTATTGTCTTCGTTGTACCTAGAATGCCTGGGTGACAGACATTGTGAACACTTTTAATTACCTCTGTTCGCATGGAAGCTGGAACAAAAGGTCTGACATGGCCAGTTGATATGTCACACCATAGTGATCTGTCAGTGCCGGGTATCACCATTTGACGCAGGGAGAGGCCGGTGTCATCTTTTGCCTTAATATTTTCGTCGTTTTGACACTGCGCTTCTGCCATCTTCCCATAGTCAATTGTAGTAGAACAGTTTATCTCTTCAATGTGAGATAGGTTGTCAGCTACTTTATTTTGGAGTCCAGAATGGGAAGTCCAGTCTTTAGGATTTTGTCGTCGTTTCCCTGTGTGTTTTTTGGGAAAGGAACACGGCTTGTAGCATCTGTATGCTTTTTCTCCAAATTTATTATGCCAACGGCAATATCCATTGGTATTTCTGTTCAGAGATCTCCCCTGTGATCCTGATCTTAGTCGTCTAGGTGGATTTTGTCTTGATGGAGATTGATGATAATGATTTGGAAAATTCTTCCTACCCCGTCTGTGGAAATCAGGTTGTGGATTGACCTGCGATGCCTTCAGTTGCTTCACTTCATGAGTGAGTTGCAATATTTGTTTTTGAAGGTCCAGCAGTACCGAGTTGTCTTCCTGTCGTGAGGATCCTGGTCTTTCGTTTCTTTCGACTGCAGCACATTCGTTCGAATTATAGACGTCGATTATTTTATCTGCCGCAGACGCAAGTTGATCGAGGTCGTTGTCTGGCAGCGCGGATAGGATCGCTTGGATATGTTGTGGAAGTCGCTGCAGCCATAATGTTTTTACGATGGCACTCTTTGCTAAAGACGGTCCAGCCAACTCCATCATATGTCGGAGTAGACCTGTCGGTTTCCTGTCTTCTAACTGGATGCCAGTGAGGAGTCGAGTAAGGCGTTTTTCTTCCGAGTCCTGTAGTCGTTCGATGAGTGCCGTTTTGATACGTACGTATTTTTCTTGTACGGGAGGATTTGTTACGATGTCGCTTACGCATTGTAGGGTATCTTGGTCGAGTGCAGCAATTATGATGTTGTATTTAGTAAAATCTTCCTTTATCCTTGAATTAACGAACTGAGCCTCCGCCTGAGCGAACCAAAGGGTGATGTTGGATCGCCAACAGGGTGGTAAACGTACAGAAACCTGATGAACGTCTGACGTCGGTGCATTGTGTTCTTCCATCGTGAACTTGCCGTAGTCTTTTTTGGAATTATGATGAGATTTTCTGTTCCTGGTTCTTCGTTAGATCTTTCTTCGCGAGTGGTCATTACATAATTCCCATGCAATATGCAGTAAATATGGCAAGAAAATATGACTAATATGACAAGAAAATATGTAAATTTGTCAAGGTTAGGATGTATGTTAGAATGATTGCATTTTAAAATTCGTAATCCATATATCAATTTAAAAATTTAAAATCTCAAAAAGTTGTAAAAATGTAAAACGGTTAAAATCTTTTCATAGAATATGATAAAAAGTTTGAAAGATACTATTGTTTAAACAAATGAATTCTAATTTTTATTTGAAATTTTGAAAGTTGAAACAAAATAATTGTAACATTATTTGCGTTCAATTGTATGCTTCTACGGAACACATTTGAATTTGTAACACTTTTGAAACAAATAAATTGTAACATTACTGGCATTCACTTGTATGCATTTACGGAACACATTTGAATTTGTAATACTTTTGAAACAAATAAATTGTAACATTACTGGCATTCACTTGTATGCATTTACGGAACACATTTGGAATTGTAACATTTTTGATAAATAATTCTCTAAAAAAAAACGAAACCTTGATTTTCACTACGTAGTTAATAATTAAAATTTTTACTTTTTTAACATTTACGTGTTAGATGTTATTCATCTCGTCTCAGCTGTGGGATCGGGTCAGATTCGTCTTTTCCTGAATGTTTTGAGTCAGATCCGACGATAATTCCGCCGCTCGAATCGACGATTTTTCTTTTGTATATTGCAGGGGAAGTGACCTCAGGATTCACCTTTCTACACCTACCGATCGGCCGTTATCTATTATTCCGTGATCACGTCGGGGTCACCAATTTAACGTTAGAGTTATCTGTATTAGATGTGTTGACGGTATGTAGTGTATTGTGTGTACTTACCAATACTTACCAAGCGCTTTCGTTAAAGATTGTCGCGGAGATATTAATGAAAGAAGGATCACCATTTGATTGATTTATTTCTCAACGCGTACAAAGTTCAGAAGGTATATTTGAAAACTAGAAGTGATGCATTATGCAAATCTACAAGTTACTAGTAAGTTCTACAACACGACCGAATCAGCAGGGAGCAGAAAAGTGAATGATTCTCCTGTTCTGTGGATAACAGAAAGTCGGTCGGTTGTCATTTGAATGAAGGGTTACCATAAGAAAAAAATAAACTTTGTGGCTAATAAGTTGCTTGCATATTACACTATGTTTAGTGTCCAGATCTGGTAGTGTCAAAACGATAAAAATATTGAATGAAAGGGAAGAAAATAAAATCGAGCATAAAGGGACGGTACACACAAAAAAAAAAACCAAAAAAATCATCATTGAAACCACTGGAGAAGTAACGAACTTATTACTAACAAAAAACGAGTGAACCTAGGATTTACCAGATAAAAGCAGAGGACTGTAATCCTTTAATGCAGTGTTATCATTGTCACACCGCATTGCGGTGCCTTCAAATAAACAGCACGTGTTTCCACTGTGCAGGAGAGGAAAACATAAAAGAATGCGTGAAAAAACATGAAACACCGAATTGCATCAACTGTATAGAAATCAAATTAAAACTAAAAACTTCAACATCAACAAATCACAAATATAATAGTGATCAATGAAAGCACAGGACAAAATGCTTCATTTTGAAAAAAAAAAATTAAATGGATGATTTCGTTCTAAAACAAATTGACGAAAGGTATAAAATAAACGAAGATATTTGTGAAAATATTGTAGATACTAATAAATGTTGCCCCGGTATCGGTTCTCCTTTTTTGTTATTACATATGAACATTAGAAGCGCCACAAAAAACATGGATGAATTTCTGATAAACGTTAACAATTTGTGTACATCTCCGGTCCACATGTTTTTAACGGTAATCCACTGTAACGATAAGCAACATATATGAGCACTGTCGAACTATAAAGAAATTGCAAAGACAAAAGAAATTTAAAAAAAAAATAGTGAAATTACAATACTTACACGTAACGATTGTGAAGTTACATATAGTGAAGAAATCTATATACAATTTGTAAACTATTTAAAAACAGACGTTAGATTATATAGAATCATAAAAAATTATCCCACACATAAATCAAATATAACCAATTTCACAAACGAACTATGTCAATACCTAAATAAACTATTGAAAATATTTACGATTGCATGTGGTGATTTTAACATCTAAAAAAGCAATTATCACCCCTATCCATAAAATGGAATGCCGAAAAGATCGACATAATTATTGCCCAATATCACTATTATCAAATACATAAAACATATATTAAACATTATAACAAAAAAACAAATCTGGACACTCTTAGAAGAAATTAAATTGAAAACATTCTAATCAATTTGGATTCAAAAGAAACACAAACATTCATGATGCTATTGCGAAATGAACTAATTATTACACCGCACTAGATTATAATAAAAAATGTATTGGAATATGTATAGATCTTAAAAGAGCTTTCGTCAGTATATCATATTAAAAACTAATAAATTAATTAAAATCACTTGGAACAGTCTTATCATGAATAAGTAGTTACCTAAATAAAAGACCCCAAGAAGTGAAATTATTCGATCAAGTTAGTGACTCAAAATATTGTGATTTCTCAATACCTAAAGGCACAGTTTTGGGCCCTTTGCTATTTATCATATATGCTAATGATATTTTAAATGTCTCTAAATATAGAGAAATTATCTCCTACGGAGACGACAAAGCGCTATTACTAAAAGCAAATACATAGACTAAACTAAACAATATAGCAAACATAGATATCAATGAACTAAAAACATGATTTGATATTAGCTTACTAACACTGAAAATATGAACTAAATAATAAAATATATAAATAAACAAATAACAAACAAAAAATAACATACACTCAAGTTCGGGTTAATTATAGGGGTACATCTTATATACATATATATGTATTATTTAAATGTAACATACTACTACTGGAAAATATTGTAACTTTGTATAATTAGAAAACATATTTAAAAAATCAAAATAGCCCCGCACTTCCCAACCATCGCCTTCCCATCTACATCACTTGCCCACAGAACATTTGTAGTTGAGATTATAGTGCATTGTAAGATACCCCACACGTGCATAACACTTCAAAAAATTTTTTTTTTTAATTTACCAAATCAGAAACTACTTTTTCGAAATTGATATCTTGACTATCCTCATCGTTAGTTAAAACGAAGTTATCAATGAAATTGCTATTCCCGATTAATCTTTACTGCGAATCGGTTTACATCAAGAATACCAAAAGACATGCTTGGATAAATTTGAAGCTTTTCCTACAGTTTCGCTTCAGTAGAATTAAAATTAAGTTGTTAATTACGATATATAAAATATAAGCGTGAACTACTAAATAATTCGTGTTTCAATTAGAAAATTATGAACGCATATAGGAAACAATATTTTATAAATAATATTTTATGGCTCAGATTATTTGTGACAGTTTCCTTTGACTATTATTTTCTTTCTTATAAAATTATTCACAAAATAAATAATAATAAAAAAACAGCTTTTGCGCCTACATCAATCATTTTCAGATTCCGCTTGCCAAGCGATTTTTATGCGTATTACATGTATTCATGGTAATATAAGACACAAAGTACTAATATTTTTGGCTTGTATATTCCTCTTAACATCGTTGGTATAATAAGAAGGCCGGCTTTAAATTATCCGTGGACAGAGTCTACGCAAGATTTTCGTTGGGACACGCAATGTAAATAAACAGCTAACTTCAAAGCGAATAAACCTAAACAAAAACACAGACGTATCAAATAAAAATCACGAGGGTTATTTCAGATTGCACAAAAACTTATGAAAAATTATTATGTTCAGATGCACTTATTTTTAAATTAATAGGGTTCGAAGCTTTTGTAAACTCATCGCAAGATTTTGTAAAC
>JAHDVE020005671.1:0-229614 GCA_022606495.2 Halesus radiatus
TGCTCTGCGAGTGAGTGTACAATCGATGCGAAAAGGTGATAGTCGGACGGGGCAAGGTCTGGAGAGTACGGCGGGTGCGATAATACTTCCCAATTCAATGCTTTGAGAGTGTTCTTCACTACTTTAGCTGTATGAGGCAGTGCGTTGTCATGTTGTAGGATAACTTTGCCATGTCTTCGGGCCCATTCCGGCCGTTTTTCAATCAACGCATGATTCAAATTGATAATTTGTTGTCGGTAGCGATCCGTATTCACCGTCTCACCAGGTTTTAATAACTCGAAGTACACCACACCACATTGGTCCCACCAAACACAGAGCATTGTCTTACGACCAAAGCGATTTGGCCTTGGAGTCGATGGGCCGGCCTCACCAGGTGAAAGCTATGATTTTTTCCGCTTCGGGTTCTCAAAATAAATCCATTTTTCGTCCCCCGTGACAATTCGATGCAGAAAAGATTTCCTTTCGAACCTTTGAAGCAGCATTTCACAAATGGTTTTTCGATTTTCGATTTGTCTCTCGTTCATTTGGTGTGGCACCCATTTTCCATACTTTTGGATCTTTTCCATGGCTTTTAAACGTTGAAAAATTGCTCCTCGGGTCACATTAAGTGTTTGGGCCAATTGTTGTTGCGATTGGGTTGGGTCTTCATCCAATAACGCCTGCAATTCCTCGTCTTCGAACTTTTTCATTGCACCAGGATGTTCATTGTCTGTTAAATCGAAATCTCCACTTTTAAATTGACGAAATCATGTCTCACATGTTCTAATCACTGGAGCATGTTCACCATAAGTTTCTACCAGCAACCGATGAGCTTCAACTGCTTTTTTCTTTTGATGAAATAAGAAAAGTAACGAATGCCGCAAATGCGATTTTCTTGGGACGAAACTCGACATATTCACTGAGGTACCCAACTATGACACTATTATTTTGGCAGAATGTAACTTGTGTAT
This sequence comes from Halesus radiatus, assembly GCA_022606495.2. Classification (NCBI taxonomy): domain Eukaryota; kingdom Metazoa; phylum Arthropoda; class Insecta; order Trichoptera; family Limnephilidae; genus Halesus; species Halesus radiatus. Next base: position 951 of record JAHDVE020005671.1, read on the forward strand.
TTTTGAAAGTTAATGTCCATAGGAAAATATGACATAGATGCCAAATCATAGAAATGTATACATATCTCTAGCGACATCTATGAGTAAAACCGGCAAACTTCAACTAACACCCCTGGTAGTAGCATGATATTGAAAATCGTTGTTGCAAGATCGATGACGCTTTTACAATGGCGATGCACTTTTTCGCAGATAATGTAAATATGTTTGCACATGATGAAACGACACAATAGAATAATATTAAGATGTATTATTTCCTTGCCAAGCGAATAAAATATATTTTAATATGCTAGGAGCATTTCTTACAGTTCAAAATACTATAAAATCGAGTCTAATTGGGTGCGTTGCTAGAGAATGGCGCTCCGGCATTGCTGGCACACAAGCGGTTAAGCAGCCTCATAATGTCACCCAACCGAGTAGAGATATATTTTCCGCAGTTGAACGAAGTGCATACAAGGAGGCTCATTCACAGTATCACTTAAAAATTCAATGTTTCATTCTTTGCAGCGAGTTGAGAAGTCACATCAACGTGGTCCACTCTAAGAAGAACATCATCGCATGCAAGGTTTGTGGTGCATGCTTTGTGCGTTCCTACGACCTCAACAAGCACGTCATCCTGCAGCACCCCTTGCTGGCCGCAGAGGAAGGATTGGATGTATCCAAAATCAAACAAAGAAAGATCACAAATGCGAGAAGAATGGTTGATGGGTCAATTTTACCGGATCAATAATAATACGTCATGTACCTTTTTTTAAAATATTTTTTTGCATTAATTCCACGCAGGATTACGTGGTTAATGTTGATCTATGATAATTTGAACACATCACTGTGTAAGTTATATTTCGTCAATTTTCAGAGAAATAATCCATTTACAGAAAATTTTTAATGACTTATTACCACCGAACATATATCGCGTAAATGCATATGTACATATACGTTTTGCTTATATTCTCTCGATGCAGGTTTTAAGTGTTTTTTTATGATAAGAGCTTATTTGACACAAAATCAGTTCAAAATGTTGAACTGGTAGTGGAAAATTTATTGCATAGAACGAAACGTGCAATGTAAAACGAAAATGAATTAAGCAGTAATTCACCTGAATGCTATTTGCAAACATCTATACCCATATTGAAATATTATCCAGCCACGTCAGATGATGTGAACTGGTCATCTTGGCATACAAATTATTCCTCACTGACGATAAAGATTATTACCGGAAAACACATAAAAATTGATTATTGCTTTAAACTAAAAGCTGAACTAAAACCGAAAATTATCATTCTTCCTCTTTTTGTCCATTTTTCAAGGTATGAGTTTACGCATTGGAAATTTGTGGGTATACAATAATACACGCATAGTTGTAGAACTATACTGCCATAGTAAGTAGAAACACAGTAATTACAAAAAATTAACAAAAATTACTTGAATATGGGAAGTTATAAAGCATCGAATTTCTTATGTTTTACATACCGCATCATTTAATATTACTCGTTTTTCGTATTAAAAACAATGATACTGTTATGTTATCGCAATTTCATCACTGTCGTAAGTAAAAATGCAGTATTTCTATTTCTGTGAACAAAAACACGGTTCCTATTTTTAAGTTACCGTGTTTATACTTACATTTACGGACATGCTGTGTTTTTGTCTACCACCTTGATATATATTCTTCCGCCGCACTGTTTTTAACTTTATGACGGCGTCACTTAACCTAGGTTTTTGACGTTTGAGTGGAGTTTATTCATTCATTTTTCATGTTTCTATTGTTCTAAAACCAGTTTTATACATAAAATAAATATGCAAAGACATACATATCTTGTTAAACTTACAAATTCAGTAAAATATTATACTGCTTTTTTACTTACCACAATTAAATGATAAAAATCATCATTGGTAAGTAAAAACAAAAAAAAAGAAATGCTTATTTTCAACAGCTATTATTATTTTTCCAAACATTATTGTAATGAAATATAGAATAAGTGCCTGCAAGTGTTTTAGCAAAAAATATGTATATTAGGCAAATTGTAAATATCCTCAAAGCTTGACTCCCATGGTAATTACTGCGTTTTTACTTACCACGGCAGTATAATTCCCCTCATATTTGATTTTATTTCTTCTCCCGTCAAATGACATTTTATGAATGATTTTTTCACAGCGACTATGTTATTGCCTATTCAAATGTTTATTAATGTTAATAACAATTTATTATTTTTTTTATACAAGATACTTTTATGAAATATTACTTTTGTAATTTATTACTTTATGCTTAGAGTTTATTGACTTATACTATTATTTTATTATTGCATGTGAAATCTAAAATATTATATTATTGTTAAGACCAGTTTTATTAAGTTATTTTCTTTTATTAGATTTATAATAAAAACAATGGGAAAACTTATCCAATTCCTAGCAGGGGTGGAAACCGATTGAAAGACTTATATTATAATATTTGCTTGTTTATTAATGTTATGTACCTATTAAAAATACATAAAAACCCACTGAACAATTTAAAATTGACAAACTCATTATATTAAGTATGTATGTTTATAAAAATTGTCACAAAGTAAAAGAATAAATAAAATGAGTGAGCTGTATTTTCAACTACAATAGAAATTTTATTGGAGTTTTTATATCACATAATGCAAGGGCTCCCAGCCTTTTTGTCTTCATTTTTGAGGTGATTGTCTTCTAATAAGAAATTTAAATTGTTATTTTTTTTAGTTTTTCAAAGTTAGAAATATTCCATTTTTATTTATAATAATGAAACTTATAAACCTCATTGTAACATGTAATCACTAAAGATCATATTAACAAATTTTAAATGAAGTATGAAACAGAAAAGGACACAGAAAATAAAAAGGTCACGGTCACATCTGAGCATCTCAACCCAATTTTTTTTTTTACGGAAAATAATAAGGTTTCATTAGCTCTGTGGTTAGAGTGTTGTCCCGGTAGCGTATTTCCGCTTACGTCTTCAGTAGACGCATATGCCGTCCCAAAATCAACACGAATTTGTTGTGCGATATCTGTCTATAAAACCGTGCCTAATTGAACGCCAAATCAACATGGGTTTGGTGTATGATATCTGCCTACAAAACCGTGTCAGTTGAGCCCACGGGTTTCCCTATGCGTGCTCAGTAGGCGAAAGTAAATTAATTCCAAGTGATAAAAAGAAATAATTAATACATTGTATTAAATATACAATAGATTCTTAAACTGGATTCTTTTTTTTATTATATATAAATATATGTATTTTTTTATAGAACCCAACACATCCTTACGTTTTTGAAGCTATTTTATTATAACATATTTTAATTTAAATGTTGTGTCCATATAGCAGGAAAGAACCAAAAGTATTTTTTTAATAAAAAATTCTGTTTTTAAGGTTATGAAAACCATGTTTCACATAATTTAAAAAAAAAAACTTTATTTTAAAGGTTATAAAAACCATGTTTCACGTAACCTTTTTATTGAGAAATTAAGGCAGGAAACAACGGTACTTACTACCTAATGTAATGGTTTATTAAAAACAATGAATAATTTTATATTTTTCTTTGAACAAAGGAAAAAATAGTGTTTTTGTAAGAAAGAAAATAATAATTGAATGCAATTTTTTTTTTAATTATTACTTATTTTTATTGAGATTTAAAACCTCATTTTAATATTTAATCATTGTAGAATATAATATTAACATAACCTAAAGGAAACATGAAAACGGAAAAAACAACAATAATATGGGATAAAAAATGGAAAATAATATTCACAAATCTTGAATTTGAGATATGATATTGATGAAGATGACATAAATTGAACTGATCTCATTAACTGAGTTGGTTAAGCGGTTGCCCCGGATAGGCAGAGGTCCTGGGTTCGAGTCCCAGATCCGACTGTAATCTTTTTATTTTCTGTTGTTTTTTCCGTTTTCATGTTTTATTTAGGTTATGTGAATATTATTTTCTACAATGATTAAATAATTGGATATTTGTATAGCGCCATTTTTGTGAAAAATCACCTCAAGGGTGCTGTACAAATATTACTTCCTATTCTTTATCTAATTATAAGATACAATAATTAGATATATAACACTATACGAATAAAAACATTGAAAAAAAGTTTTTTAAGTTATTTTATTGAACGATCTATAACATGTTCAATTGGACACGGTTTTGTAGACAGATATCACACAACAAACCCGTATTGATTTCGGGACAGCATATGCGTCTACTGAACACGCAAACAGAAATATACGTTCCAGTAAGACAGGTCCTGGTTTTGATTCCCAGATGCGACCATTGCCTTTTAAGTCATAATAATATAACAAACTTTTGCACAAACTAAAGAGTAATTTTAAATAACAATAAATCGTAATATAAGCTATTTATTATTTTATTGCAAAAACCATTGCTGATTTAAAACTTTAACGAGGCAAACTATAATACCATTACCAATAATAAGTGAGTGGAACAAATTAAACTCAATTGCTTTGCCGTATTTAATTCACACAAATACCATTTTAAACAATAAAAAAAAATACATGCATCAAAAAAATGCAACAACAAAAATGTACAGTCTCAACAAACATAATATATGAACCCTATTATATTTTTCTTAATTTTAAAAATAAACTATACATGAATAAATTTATTTTTGTTTTAAGGCACTTAGATAATATATATTTATTTAATTTATATATGCATATTTATTGTACATCGACCATTTAAAAATAAATTATTAAGATGAAAAAATGTTTTATTAGTATTTCATTTTGCATTAATTATTTTACGATGTTAACCTAGTTTTTTAAACCATAAATAATTCATTGTACTTGTCATGCATTTTGAGAAAACTATCAGTACAGATTAACAACCGGTAAACTTAAATGTGTTTACAATCATATTAGGTGCATTTTAAAATCAATAAATACATTTGAGAATTGAAGGAGATTTTTTTTACTTTGCTTAAATCATAAAAATCTATCAAGCCATATTTCTAATTATATATTATAGTGCTCTAATAGAAGAGAAAGCATTGATGATAGATTTGATTATATGTCCAGCTGAGCTTTTACATACATTTTGCTACAGAATATAATGAGCTATCGACGTCGATACATCAAGTTTAGTATTAGATTTGGGTTGTAATATAGCTTCTTATTGAATTCCATTGTCTTGCTTCGAAAGACTAGCACGCTTCACTCCAAAATAGCACAGAGCGCAAAGTTAACCCCAAATCGCATGATGTAATTTAGTCATGTTGATGTTCATTTGGTTTGCCAATAGGAAACCAGAAAGGCACACGTCACAAGTTTGAAGTTGAAATTTAAGATCCCAACCTTATGTAAAACTTCATCGCTGCGCCGTATACAAAGCCATTTTTAAGCATGAACTTTGTGAAAAAACTCCTATTGTAATATGATTGCATTCATAGGTCACGAACCCGCACACCTCCATACAATAATGGCTTGAAGAAATTGAATACTCAAAAACCAATAATGGTTTTTTTTAAACGCTCGCTCGAAACGATCTGTGACGTAATTTTTTTTAAGTATTCAATAGCTGATTAAATTGTCAATAATAAAGTCAGTGATAGTACCTACCTAAAATACTTCTTACTCTATCAATTTTGTGTTTGAAAAATGATCTCGATAACTTGTTGATGCAAACTTGCTACGAGACAAATTTGCTTGATGTAGACCAACAAAAGGTATCAAGCAATGCTTCTTGCGATCTTTTGACTACGAGATAATGCACTTTCTTATTGATAAATGTTTTCGCATTCATTTTGGTTCGGGTGTCGTTTTTAAGATCCACATGCCCTGTCTAGATATTGTTGGTCGATGGGTATCGATAATTATAAATACATCGAGTTTTTAAACCATAAAATAAAAAAATGTTAAGCAATATTTTTAAAACGTTTAGCAGTAATATAAAATAGAAAACTAAAACAATATTATAACACAAATCACTAACACTACATTACCCACGCTATAATAATTAATTGTAGGATTCATATTCATTAAAGTGCTGGTATAGATGATACTTTATTTTATAAATGGAGTCAGCAAATATATTAATAATACTCCCAAACTTGTTGCGCAGATCAAGCATCCTATTGGTTAGTCAGTATGATTGATATTTGGTTGTGCACATGTTGCAGAAAAATGTTACATTTTGTCTTGTATTGTAAAAATATTATCTTAGTTCATTCTGAGGTTATATTTTTAATATGATTCTATATTTGTATATTTCATAATTGGCCAGTTTCCAGAAGGCCTAGCACTACCATATGAACAACTAAACAGAATCGATAAGATAAACTAAGCTTTAGTTTAGCAATATCGCTAAAACGCGTGGCCTTACCTAATATATCGATAATTTTATCAATGTAGGTTAAAAAAAATCGCCACACTATGGCAACACCAACACATTTTATCTATGGATTGGAATTTCAAAGTCAAATTAGTTTGTTTTGCAAAACTGATTTTATGAAATAGCTAAAATAATCCTGAATAACTGTTGAAACTACGATTCCAACGAAAAAATGTAATATTTGTTTTCCTTCTTCTTTTATTGAGAGTTTCACAGCCTCTATAATCTGCATTCTTTTACTTGGAGGTTCACATGAAAACAGCGAAGGTATTATTCAATTTTTTCAAGGTATTGTTAGATTTTATAATGCACCATGATCGAATTTTATAATGCACCGTGAGGAATGCTTTCTGGAGGAAACAAAAGGTAAGGGATGATCCAAGCTGCTGCTCCAAGATTGAGTGCAATATTGCCGTTTTAATTTAACTCAAACAATATCCATCAATCTGTTAAAGAGGTTAATATCAAAACCTGATATGTTTACATACAAAGTTTAAATGCATTGTTTTCTTGGGACATTAGGTTACTTAAAAAACTTGGAGATTTCATCACAGCAAAGTTTTGGACTGGTGCATGCCGTGTGCGGTGGACTCATGTCTGTTCCTATGGTCCGTTCTGCCAAACTTCACTCCGCAAGCTCGGCAAGCATGAGGTTTTTCCTTTGTGTGCATCTTGTGATGGCAGTCCTTGGCCCTTGAAAGAAAACACAGTAACATTAGCTTTTCTGCACCCCTGGTAATGAGGAATGCTTTGTGGAGGAAACAAAAAGTCAGGGATAGAGGAAGGTCACTAGTTAAGAAACATAAAAATGGTACACAAGTGCTGACCCTGTACAGGTCAAAAATATACCCTGCTGTTGAGATTGGCAGCCACCCGCATATGTAGCTTGGGGCAATGACATTATATACTTATAGAGATGTTATTCTCTAACAAAATTAACACAAAATGTGGTACGAATAACAAACATTATTATCTTAACAGTTAATTCTTAATTCAAACATCGTTTTTGTATGACAAAGACGGATACTTAAAAGATATGTCTGTTGAACGCGACGGATGTGCGTCCGTACGTCGTTTTCGTAATTTAAAGTTGCGTCGAATATCATGGGTGTGAATGAGATGACACTACGCCTACTCGCTTAGACTACGATAGGACCTACTAAGAAAGGATCTACTGCTAGAAGGTTGTCTTTCTTATACTCATGTGTTACTACTTATGATATCTCACTTTCTCTAATGATGTTTAAAATTTTCGGGAAACAATGGAATAATATGTATTTCCATTGTTTCATTGTGTTTTTGTCAAGTGTTCATAATGCCATTGATTGTTTTCAGATTACAATTATTGTATTATGTATAATATTAAGTAATTTGCGTGAATTTACGAATGAAAAGTCACTGGTGTCCATCGTGTTTCTTTTACTGGTGTTTTGCGTGCAATGGAAAAACATTTAAGCACTTATTTGTGCAATTTTATTTGAGACAGCACACAACCTCACACAACGCTTGAAACTTTAATACTAAATCCAAGTACGGCAATTACCATATCTTTTGCTTGCCACTTTTTGAGCTCTATAACCTGTCTATTGTTTGTAATGTCATTGGCTTGGGGTGTTTCAAGTTCTCATCACATCATTTTGAATTTTTGACATTTAAACGGTCCCCGTTAAATGTCCATTTTCAGTCCAATTCAAAATGTAGGAATTTCGAAAAGAGTTTTTTTTAGTTTTTACTTGTACTATCATGTAGAATCACCTCCAGAAGTTGCCATGCTTTACCCGCGGATACCCTGTATGCTGTTGGTATCATGTAAAAAAATTGTTAGTCTATCTATCTATCTATATAAAGAAGAGTGTCTCGGGCAGTGTTTGTTTGATATACAAATCTAGTTTTATTCCAAGCTTGATGAAAATTTGCACACTTGACCTTCAAAACAAGAGGAAGGTCACTGTCTAGATGAGAAAAACCACCCCTTCCCTTAAAAAGCAGAATTTTGAAACTTGATGAAATTTGACACACTTGATGTTGAAAATAAGAGGAACATTACTGGGTAGGAAGGGGTAAGGGTAGGAGTAATACATCACAACCTCAAAACTTTACTCCAAATCATTCATAACGCCGGGTACTTCAGCTAGTTATATATAATAAATACTTATAATGATCATTATATTGGACAGCTGATCAATATTTGATCTAAAGATGAAACAGGCTGAGAATCGACATTTAACGGGGACCGTTCAAATGTCAAAAATTCAAAATGACACCGACGACGATCCGATGTTCATTAAATGCGACAAGAGCTTCACCCACCATACTGTTGAATTTGGCAACCAACCGAATATTTAATACTATAAATATACTGTCAGGACAAATCAAATAAATATTTATATCCTTACGATTTAGTCACAAAGCGTTTTTCACAAAAGTCGCATTGGTACTTTTTAATTCCTAAATGCCTTTTTTCATGCGTTCTGAGGCACTCGTTTGTTACAAATCTCTTCTCACATCGCTTGCATGGATACCTTCGGTCGTTTGTGTGTTTGTACCTGAAAAACAATCATTATTGCAATTTATGAATTGATTAATTCGTTCACTACTAATAAAATCGAGCCTGATTTTGATCACTAAGTTAATAATTAACAATGTATAAAATAACCTATTTATTGACAGTCGTACGTACAATTGGCCGTCTCCAATAATAAATATGGTCAATTTTTCTAAACACCGTTAAGTGACTAAAATCACCTTAAGGGGGAGAGGAACGTCGGAGAGTTATTATTTATTAATTAAAAATAATGATAGTATTATTACGCAATACGATAAACATAATGTTTTTAAATAGAAAAATATTTATTAAATATTTTTAAAATTTACATAGGCTTAGCATTTTTCAAAATCTAATCAGAAATATTACAGTTATAAAAGAGTTTTTTTTTTTTGTAATGTGGATTACAAATCTTTGGTTACGTTTATTTACAAAAACGCACTGATAAATGATTAAACATACTTTTCTCTACTTTAAAAATCATATTCGTATTTTAAATATTTTGTAAAACATACAATGGGACGGTCAGAAAAAAGTAAATTTTAGTAAAGCCTATGTAAATTTTTAAAATATTTTTCTATTTAAAAACATCATGTTTATCGTATTGCGTAATAATACTATCATTATTTTGAATTAATAAATAATAACTCTCCAACGTCCCTCTCCCCGTTAAGGGCACTTTAGATCTTGTTAAAGTTTGTAGCCCATTTTAAATAGATATTATTTTAGATTTTTCTTAAAGATTTGGAAATTGCTTTCTGACCAGGCAAATAAATGGAAAGTCATTTCAAGAATGTGGGCCCAATACATTGAAAGCTCTGTCCCCAAATTTAGCAGCATTGGTACGAGAGGGATCAACCAGTCTGTTTGATGCACCAGACTTGGCCGACCTGAGTGTGAGTTGTCTCAGAGTAAGATTAACTTCTAAATCAACCAAATTATTTATTATGTACCGACAAGTTGTAAATATGTAGTTACTTACTTTATATGCATGATAAGATTTTTATACACGGAGAATTCCTTTGAGCAAAATTGACAGATGTAATCTTTGATGCCTTTGTGAGTTTTCCTATAATTAGAAAACCAATATATAAAAAAAAATTACATACCATTTTTATAATCGTCAATACATTTTGTAAAAAATTGGAATCGATTGAAATAAATTCTTGAATTTTAGAAATTTAAAGAAAAACGAAGAATCTAGTTTATAAAGCAGAAATTACGCATTATGAATTTTGCTCAGATTTTAGAACAATGTGAAAGAGATGTGCACTTTAACTTGTGAATCGTCAACGTGCCATAATGCGCATCCACATTATTCCGTAGAACGCCAACGCCTACTATGGAGCCAATTCAGAATGGTCACGTTCTCAAGGGATGTTCATACAATACTCAAATAAATTTTATTCAATTGGCAAATGAATAAACAAATAATATCCTGTAACCACAAAAAATATTTCTAGTTTTCAAAGTCATATTACTATACAAGGAAACCTCGTTTTATTTTATTTTTTATTGTAAAAAGCAATTATTTAACTTTATGGAAAATATAGTAAAAGTTCGAAAATATTTCTTAATTTTTTTTTTGTAACACGAGACAGAAAAAAATCATTACTCTAAATATATGAAGCTATACTGGGGAAACTACTTATGATATATATAATATGATTTTTATAAATACGTAAACACATTATCTGGTAAGATGATACCATTTACAAAAACATCATTTTGCAAAAACAAATTAGTAATTACAAAATTACACTCAACTGGCACACAGCGCAGTAAATGCGGAAAATCTAGGCTTACAAGGGGTTAAGCAAAAAACTAAATTAAATTGTGGTGCCATTTTCCATTTGACTCTAGTCCCTACAGAAATACATAAAAGATTTTAAATGAAACAATTTTTTACAACTATGAACAAATTTCATTGACAAAGTCAAGTGAGTTCAGTGTTGTCATAGTAAAGAAAAAATTTTGATTCGCTTTATTAAATTTTTACATTTTATTGTCAAAATGCACCTTTATAATATTGGAGTCACACTGAAATATTAAAATGGCTACTAACTTATGTTCTGTGAGTCTTTCCAGTCTGTGGAAAGACTTTCCACAGTCATCGCAGATATGCGGTTTCTTCTTGACATGGGACGATATATGCACGCTGAGGGAACTCTGGTGTTTGTATGATTTATCGCATTGCTTGCAGTTGTATATTTTATTAACAATATGTGTCTGCATGTGCACCCATTTTCGTGCGTAATCTGAATACATAAAAATAGTTTTATATTGTTATTGAATTTAGAATTCCACAACAGGTTTCACCCAGTGAGATAGGTAATGTAAACCATACAGTAATATAATTATGTAATATATTGTAATTATATTTAAACATGTCGTTTTGTATGAAACTGTATAACGTTCTTTCAATAAACGTCGATTTATCGACACTGAAACTGAGTTGAGTAATATGAAGTTATGATTTTAGAAAAAAAATTAGTTCCACTTATTTATTGTAGATCAGATTGCGGTTTCACCTTGAAACAGGCACCTTCAGAATGATAAAATTTGAAATAACTCTATGGTATTTATAACATCTTTGTCAAATATTAGTTCTAATGGTACATAATTGTTATAGGAACAGCTTTATACCAGTCTGAAAATGTCTGTTGCGGAGAAACCAGTTCGGTCTAAAATAAATAAACAGAATTAAGTTATAAAGCTTTTTTAATCATAAATTTATGTATGTATTTTGCAAAAGGTAAAAGGGCGGTCATATAAATAGAAAAAAGAATAAATTGATGAAACTTGAGGGCAAAGAGAATTGAAAATAATAATAATAAAAGTAATTCATTTTACTTACACTTTTGACAAATCTCGCAGAAAAAACTCTTAATGCCGAGATGACTCTCTAAATGACGAACAAACGATCGTCTGCTGTGGAGGACTTTTGGACATTGATTGCATTGATACTTTCCTTCGCTGGTTTTCATTGTTTTAATGTCCACACCCAAAATATGTTCGGCTTTTTGTGGCTTAACTCTTATAGCCTTTGCCTTAGCAACAGTTGGCAGTTTTTTCAATCGTTTTCGTAGCTTTTTATAAACTTCCTCCTGCATAGGGTCAACCTCATCTTTGACTTCGATCGTATCATTATTTGGATCTATGAGATGTAACTCAACTGTATCCTGAATAGAATTTAAATCCGGTAATTGGTCATCTTTGTATTCATAGTCGAAATCATCTTTTAATTGGTCATCTAATTCTTCTTTTAATTCCAAAACATCACCATATATTTCTACATTATTTTCCGTTTCCAATAAAATTATTTCTTTATCTTCCTTCTTCAGAAGATTTTCCTTGTGTAGTTTGACTAAAATACTAAACGATTGCTCGCATTGCTTTCGGAAAGTGAATGCAGTCTTAAGATTTAATATACACTTGGTGCAGATATACTTCGGGAGGCCATCATTCTCATCAGCCTAAAATATATTTTTTAAATATAGCTACACATTTTTTTTAAATAGCTAGGATAAAATTAATAAAGGGCAGCCCTCACAGCGATTCTCAAACATGATAGTATGTTCACATTATCAAAACAATATAAATCAATTAAGAAAACATTATCATTTAAATACGGGGAAACACATTATAAATGTAAAAACCTCGCAGAATCGAGAATTTTAATTATAACTAACTAACCATCACGCCATTTCTCCGCAGTGGTAGGCAGAGAGGACGGACTGCCAAACAACTCGATCTTGGCATACACTTCTTGCTTCATTCACTTTCATACAACGTCTCATACATTCTCTTCTGTAATTCTGACTTCTGACATGGCCCGACTCAAGTATTTGATTTCCTTGATCGTACCACGTCTTCCTTGGACGTCCCCGGCTTCTTCTTCCATTCACATTCGCGTCATATATTCTCCTTACACTCCTTTCTTCATTCATTCGCTATACGTGCCCAAATCATCTAAGCGTCCCTTTCTTGATCTTTCTCACTACGCTTACATCAGCCTTGCATTCTTTACGAATCTCAACATTTTTCACACGATCATACATGGTTTTACCACACATTCGTCTCAGAGATCTCATTTCTACGGCATTCAGTCTACTTTCATCCTTCCTCTGCCAGTTCCATGCCTCACTGCCATATACCAGAGTTGGTATCAGCACTCCATTGTGGACTGCTAGCTTCGCTTCTTTGGACAACTTTTTGTTTGCGCCAACAGCGTTCAGTCCTCCGTTAATGGAGTCTCCTGCATTCACCCTTCTTTCAATATCCCTATCAGTCTTTCGATCTCTCGTAAACATACTTCCCAAATACATAAACTCGTCTACCTGCTCCAAGTATTCATCATTCACAACTATATTGCATACTGTTTTCGTACTCTCTCTTTCAAACACTATGACTTTAGACTTACTTACATTCATCATTAGCTCATTCTTCATACATACTTCGTTCATCCTAGATACGAGGGACTGTAGATCTTCTATACTATTAGCAATCAGCACCGCATCATCAGCATACAACAGGCAACATACTTGCAGACTACTCATTTTTGCGCCCAAGCCCACCTCTTTCAATTCTTGCATACAATTATCCATGTATAGATTGAATAACCACGGTGACATTGCGCAGCCTTGCTTAACACCTTTTGTGATGTCAAACCACTGAAACAAATTTCTGGTTTTTTGCCAGAAACTTCTCTGTGAGCATACGCAACGAGAAAATTTGATCCATGCACCCCCTTCCACTCATAAATGCACCTTGCACATCCCATATTTTATCCTTTGTTTTCATTTGTACCCTTTCAATCAATATCCTACCATACAGCTTTCCAACTGAACTTAGCAGGCTAATAGCCCTGTGATTTCCACAATCCATGCGTGACCCTTTACCTTTGTATAGAGGCATGATCACAGCCCTTCTCCAATCTAATGGGGTGTAACCCTCCTCTAAACACTGGATAAAAAGTTTGCATAGCCATGTGAGAATTATACGGCTATCTCCTTTAAAGTATTCAGAAGCAATATTATCGAAACCAACAGCCTTACCATTCTTCATACATTTAATTGATCTCTTAATTTCATCCATGCTGATTTTGGGAACATTCACGCCATCGTCATTCATACCTGACTCGCCACTGGAATCACTATCACTCGGGTTGCTTTCGAAGACCTCTTCAAAGTATTTCATCCATCTCTCTTTTATATCTTTCTCATTCGTCAGCATTTTTCCATCTTTCGATTTTATCACTTTCACACATCCGCTTTCTGGACCATTCCGGGACCTTAACTATTATTATTTAACTAAATTTTCATTATTTTTAAAAACCTGTGCAAATTAGAATTGAGTGGGAGTAAATAAAATCATGGAAATAAGTCGCAATGTGGATTAACCGCAGTTTGAAAATGGCCTTGAACGCCGAAACAGCTGTCACAGTAATAAATACTAAAAATAATTGCAGAACTTAATAATAACATTAAATTTTTTTAAATAGTAAATAAATGGAGTACGAATTAACCGTTAGAGTGCCGACGAGTGCCATCGCTCGCATGTGCATACTAACTAATCTAGTACTGACTAATCTAATACTACTAATATAATCCTGACGAAGTCTTAATACCGGTTAACAACAGTAAATGCTAGTTGATTTCAGTTTTAATATATTCCTGATGAAGGAAGGGTACTTCAGAAACTGGTCGATTATTATATTAAATTAAAGTGGTTCAAAACAAATTTTTGCATTTATATTATAATTATGATAAGATACAAAGTAAATGCTTTTTACGAATGTTAAAAAAAAAAATGAAAGTGCCCTTCAATTGTTCTGATGTTTTCCACTATCCATGGGTAAAAAAGACCCAAATTTTTTAATGTATTTTTATATTTTCTTTCAGTGAAAAACTATTTTTTTTATTTAATTTTAACAATTTACGTCTGTTTTAATAAAACACATCTACGGAAAGAAACTTATATTTTAATTTTTATCTATGAAAATAAGAAAGGTAAATAGATAATAACTAAAGCACGTAACTTCACCAAAGTAATTGATAGTACTCCTGGGTTAAAGTATTTTTTCCCTACTCATGTATAGTGATGTTGTGCTAATGAGGTGTTACGTTTATGTATTTTCGTTGTGTGTAACCTTCAGTAAAAAAAACTCTAATTTTGTTTTTCTTTTATTATTTGAATTACTGTTTTTCTGGAATATTCAATTTTAATACTTTAAATTCTTCAAAAATAAGGTTTGTCGGGCAATCCCTTGCTTTTTTAATATTAATTTGATTATCGGACATTACACAATTTCAGATTTGTTCTGCATGCAGGTCCCCAGCTGATTACAGCGCATTAGGGATTTGATTCTACTATAGCGTTGTAGACTGAGGTTAAATATTCCAATGAAAGAAAGTATCGGATTCTTAAAAAAATGTTAAAATATTCTAATTATGTTTAGGTTATTTTGTATTATAATACATATACTATAATATTTTCTATTATAATACAAGTATTCAATTTAATAAATAATAACATTGATAAACTAATAAAATATCAAGAGCATTATAATAAATTGTTGGCAGAATAATTAATTAAAACAAATAGTTATTTATTTCTCTTTTTCTTGTTATTAAAACTATTTTTACGTACCGTTACAGACGCGCAAGAAATCATCATTTCACAACATGGTACACTTGAAGAGCTTACTTTACGCGCTGTCGTATACAATGATTTTAGGACACCATTTTTTAAGCATATTCTACAGATTGAATTGAAATCAAGATCCATTTCGAACAATAGTTAACAAAAAATTTTCAGCTTCACACTGCAAAACACCGAAGAATGAAAACAACCTTTGAAACTTTGTATACATGCATTATTCAAACGTCAAATTTGACAGCTCTGCTGAATCGCTCTGCCATAGATATGCACGCTCTGCGCTACTAAAACCGATACGAGGGACTTGAAACTTTTCCAGGTCCCAATAATATTACCGCGAAACTTGACAACTTTTAAAAGATACCGTGAGATGACGGTGTGTAGGGCAGTGGGTATGATTCTAGGAATAACGCAAAAAGGAAGGAACAGAAAAGCAATCTTAGGTAATTACACGTAATTTATTTTGATAGTCGTGGGGTTAGTCTTAAAACTAGAGTTAATCTTAATTAGACATAATAAATTCAATAAAACTAGATAGGCAATTACTTAATTCTACTGTTAAAGACTTTGTACTTAAAATTAGAGGTTCACTGGCTTAGGCAATTACTTAATTCTACTGTTAAAGTCTTTGTACTTAAAATTAACTAATTATTTCCTTAAATCTACACAAAAAGTTGTATTCTTAAAATTAGAGGTTCACTGGCTTATTTGTATGAAAAAGTTGTTGTTTAAAGTTAGAGATTCACTTGGTTGACAGGGTAGATGAAGTATCATTAGAGTCAGAGGCACTTCCCTTTTTGTGATGGCTGTCCAGGGTCCAGTGGCTGCTTTGTATGCAGAGTCCTCGCGTTCGCACTAGGTATTCATGTACCTCCGGATCGGGAGTAGGTACAACGCGCGATAATCAGAGGCCTGGGCGGTCTCCGATGTTTGATCTCCGAAGGGCGAAGATCAGTTACTTCCTTCTGGGATGGAAGCGTAAAATTCCCTCGTCGTCAGAGGACCTGGGCGGCCTCTCCAAGGAGCGAGAATAGGAACCTTCCTGGGCGGAAGGTTTCACTTGGCTGTGTGTCCTGGGCGGACTACTGCGACCGACTCTCCGTCCTGGGCGGACTCTTGCAACCGACTCGTGCTTCCTCGGTGGAAGACTTCACTCGACTCGTGCTTCCTCGGTGGAAGACTGCTCCCGACTGTCGTGCTTCCTCGGTGGAAGACTGCACCCGACTCGTGCTTCCTCGGTGGAAGACTGCTCCCGACTGTCTCCTAGAGCACACTGTTCTTTGTCTACCTGTAGGTATTCTTTTATCACCCGCATTGTTCAGCGGGCCGTTCCGTCGGCGGCTCAATTCCTTTGAGGTGTTTATTGCCGTCCCATAAAATCTCAAATGAATTGCGGACTTTCCAAAATAGCAATTAAGATTATTTTATGTAGTAGTTACAATTTTTCTAACAATAGGTTCGGCTAGCCTTTGTGCAAAATTATTTTATGGCCGGTCCAGTCTGTGAATTCCTATTATTTAAAATGCACATTTTATTAAAGTATTTCGGTGACTTCGGTCATTTATTTTAGGTGATTACAAAAGGCTATATCAATCGGACGTTAGGTAAAATTAAAAAAAACTCTTTCGGAGACGAGCGGGTTCTCCAATACTAAAAAAGCCATGGCGTCGAAAGGTTCGATCATTCGGTCGTCCTTTCCTAAAGTTGGTAGGCTTAACTTTAAGAATGAACGACCGGATGGTCGAACTTTCGAAGCCATGACTTTTATAGTATTGGGCAAACCAGTCATTTGAAGTACCTCGCGCAGTACGATGTAAACATTAAAACCACATATAAAAAACCGAAACAAATCTTACGTAAAGTTTTAAATATCCCCTAACTGCAGCCATGTACCATTGAAAAAAAAAATTCTCCACAAAAACTAAATCTATAATCCAACAACCATAATTTAAACTCATGATCAAAGAGAAAGTGGCCTTTTTGGCCCGGAGCTCTGTATGCCATTATATCAAAAAAGTAAAAAAAAGTCATTTGAAAGAGTCGGTGTTAATTTTGAATGCAAACGTGAACTATGCAAAACAGTTTGCAATAAAAAGTAGAAATTTGCTGAAGCGGAACATTTTTTTTCATTTCCATAGTAGCACAAATTTACTTATTTTGTCTTTGAAATATGTTCTTTATGTTAATTTTTTTTTAGAATCGAGTTTGACAATTCGTTTAGAAACAAGGCAAAACAACATAACTTGATTATATTAACTTATATATTTGATCTGTGTATTAGGTTTGATTTTATTTTGATTAAAATCTAATAAATGGCTATATTTATACATGTATTTCAGAAATTCAAATTCTTCCTTGCAAAGCGTTAAATAAATAAAAAAAAGTTTTAACATAAAAATGTCTTGGGATATGATATAGAATCATTGTTGACCGTTTAGAGTAAAAATATGCACTTCGGCCATTGTACATTTTTAACTTTCTTTCGTTTTTCTGTGAACCATCTTGGTGTTGTCATTTAAAACCCTTTAATACGTAGCGCCCTCAATTTGTGTCTTCTCAATGTCAGACTGTATGCATGGGCAGATATCTGTTACAGATCGAAGGATTATCAAAATATTAATTTAGCACCAAAAAGCTTCTCGCATTGTTCACAATAGAAATGAGTTTGTACGTACTTAAAAATATTTTGATAATTTGAAAACAAAACATTGTGTTTTCAAATTAATAAATATAACAGTATAATATCAGTTTAATAGGTAATTGATTTTCGACGAATTTTGTTAACTTGTCAAGAAAGACATTGTTATTTATAATTACCTGTAATTATTTTGTGGATTAAATAGTTTCACTTCTCCTTTTTATTGAGGCGGTAAGAAATCAATTTACTCGATACTGGCTAGAACACTTACATGTGGCTTAAAAGCAAATAGGAAGATGGAATAGTGAGGAATGGAGGGCTTTCTACCAAAAAGGAAAATTCTTGAGATTTGGATTCATTGTCCAAGCTAGGTAGGTTATTAATAACTACTTAGGACTATTTTATTTTTGGTGGAACGGTCGCCGGTTAATTGGCAATTTATAGATATGAATAAAGCTAACCGACGGTCAACTAACGAGCACTTGTTGAGATGATGGTGAAATAGCCCCTTAATATTTTATTGGGACACGTCAGGTCGTTTTTATTTTGATATTGACTGTATTATTGGTGCCTCTAAGCTAGAAGCAAACCGGAGTTCCAAAAAATATACTCATGCAATAATCACCATTATTGTAAATATATTCCTACAGAATTCGGTCATTTTACAATATCAATTGAATGGAGACAAAGATCTGATTTTCCTTTTGTTAGGCTTTTGTTGGTAGTACCGGAAAATAGGTGTTTACGGCAGTTTACGGTACGAGTTGTCAAATTTGTCGTGGATCTAGTTTTATGTGAATAAAGCGTGTTTTTTCATCTTATTACCAAACCGACCAAAGATTTAAACGGTAAGTTACTATACCTCGTGTGTATTATTATTTTTAATGTAAATTTTCGTATTTTATAAGCCATATTTAGGTTAGAAAATTAGTTTGTAATATTTTTTACTGAATGAACTTGCGATGTTTTATGCACCAATAATTAAAGCTTTTGTCTGGATTGCGTGCTTGCATTCCTTAATAGGTCGTATACTGACAATATGAAGTTACTAAATACGCTTTATTCATAACATTTTGATCTTATGAATGCCACTTTTATTGAATTAGTCATAGCCCTAACTTTAGTATTATATTACTATATTAAACAATTACCTTTCTATTAAACTGACTCAGACACAACACTAGATATATTTTTTACCTCAGAGGACTCCCTAAACATGAATATTTCATTGTACTTCGACTTGTGTTGTGTCAAACTTCAGGTACCTATGGCATTTTGTATGACCCTTGAAAATACAAAATACTTTAAATGTATCACCATATAACAAATTGCAAGCCATTCTTATTCTGCATTATAAAGTTAGCAATACTTCATTTATTGTAAAAATCTTTAATTTGCTCATAACCATTGAACTTTTGTGCAGAAGGTTAGATGTTAGATGACAAAGCAATGTAGTTTTTATTAATTCTGCAAGGCTGTAAAGTGAATAAGTAGTTTAATTTGAATAATTCATAAGTGCTTACTTCTACTACTACTCATGTACTAGTAGGTGGCTACCTAAATATGGAAAATACCCCCCCGCGAGGGGGGGTGAATATTACTTTATATAAAATTAATCAGCACCTACGAAATTTTAATGAGGTCATATTATTTTTGTTTACCGTGGACTGAATGAATCATTGTATTGAATTATTGATTGGTTTTTCTGTATTATAAAATAGTCTAAAACAAGCACGATGAAATTAGATTAAATGCAGAAGAATTGAGTCCTCTGACACAGGATGTGGTTAAACAGTGTGTTATTGAGATAATTTAAGTGCCCTCTAGGTGTTGGTTCACAATAACATTACCACTCCATTACCTCAAGGTAGTACGCTTGGACCCCTTCTATTTGTAATTTGCATAGAAATTATCCATAAATATATTACTTTTGCATTACAAACAAAGATATCTGGTAGGATTACATTGCATACTTACGCATAATTAATACATTTATGAAAGGGTCGCCGAGTGCCTGTACTTAAATTGTTTTTTTTAGCTTTGCTACATTCTGGTAGTAATCCTGTAACTGATAGTAACTTGACAAACGTAAATATTATTCAAGCCGAGTTTAAAATTCAATTGAAATCCCATCCCTTAGATGATTTGAACATGCGTAGCTTATGATGAAGAAAAGAAAGGAAGTCTTAAGGGGCTAATATTTTCGGCAATGTATTGCCTAAAAAACTTGCTCGTTTACGAGAGCCATTAGAAAGACACCACAATCAAATGAATCTTAATACCTGTTATAATTCATGTTCTTAAGAATCATTATAACGGGATACTGCCAGGGAGTGGAAAGCACCAATTGCTGTCGGTAATTTGAAAAGGATGTTGAATTCGAATTCTATTAAACTCTGCCAGAGTCCCGCCTTAATGGGGAGGAGGCTTAGATATCTGGGAAGACATGTTGTGAACCAGGAGTCATAGTCAAATACCCAATGACAACCCTGGTGAACTTACTTATATTATTAAAATTCTCACTTATTATCAGTGGAATAAGGTAAACATGGGAGATAGCACAGTGGACCTATGATGTGAGTGCTCACAAGAGTTATGCAGACCATATCCTTATCAGTAAATATTGAGTTTGTATGAGAAGATGTGTATGGGTGAGAATGGAACATTTTTTTCTAGGACAAGCATGTTGAGTTTCATCCTCCCTGTCTACTCCTGTAGAGCAATGGCATGATGATAAGGTTAGTTATTTATAAAAGAAACTGGAAAAAATATTTTGCCTGAAAGTTTCATGTTAATTTACAAACGACAGAAGAAATTCAAACCGCACGGCCATCATGACTGGTGGAAGTTTTCGTCGCGGTGGCAGCTCCACCTTTCAGACGAGGAACCATGACACGCCTCCCCGTTCTCCCGGCCTGACTCTGCAGGACTTGTCCTCCATGACCAAAGACCAGCTCAAGTCGGAGTGTCGCAAACGGGGCTACAAGACATCCGGCAACAAGATGGACCTGGTACCTGCACACTATGTGTATTGTAGACACGTGTTTCACCATTGTTGCTTTTTCCATTTTTCAAATTTTATGTTTGTAGAATAAATAATACACGACGGTTATAAGACGTCCAACAACCTAAATGAACCTGTCACATTTTTGTATTACGGACACGTGTTTCTATGTATCTTTTTTATTTGTAGAGTATATAGAGTTGACACAAACACAGTATTCACACAGATGCATTGCTTGCATATAGCATGTTTAGAATTTGTTATCTGACTTTGACTTCACAAAAGAGACTTTAAAGTGATTGATTAAAAAAATAGTTAATTTTTAACATCATAAGATGAACGCACTAAAACTTTTCAAATATTCTAATTCGAACAACGTATGCACTTTACCTGTTGTCCCCTTTTCACTAAAAACAATAAGTATCCGTAAGCAAGACAAAGGGCTGTTTCTCAGGGAAGTTTTGCAAGGACATCACTGTCCGAAGTGTATATGATGCACCGATTCATACAATCCTAAGTGTGTTTTGTTTGGGTCAACTCTAATTATGAGACCTATAATAGCAATTATGTGGCATCCAGTATTATAATGGTCCCGGTACCTACACACTATAGCCTCGGTCACACGGAGCGACTTCGACAGTAGCGTTGAAATCTCTTTGTGTGACAAGATATTCGCTGAGTTACTTGCACCAAATACATTGTCACACGAAGCGATTTCTACGCTACTCTTCATATAGCAGCACCAAAGTCGCTCCTTGTGACCGAGGCTTATGTGTATTAATTTATGTAGACACGTTATCAATTTTGTAGCTTTTCGGTTTTTAAATTTCGTTTGTTCTTTAAAAATTGTGTAGACGTGGTAAACGTTTGCGGTTTGTAGATACGCCTACTGTAGACTTTTTTCCGTTTTCATATTTTTTGTAGAATTATATGTTTTACTGGTTGAGTTTTTAATAAATACCAACAGGGTTTTATCTTACGTTAATGAATTAAACATTACTTTATCTTTCGTAAACAATCTATCTAGTATATCTTTTCTAGCAATGTTAAAATTTTTCTGTATTTTATATTATTTAGAAGCTCTCGAGTAAGGCCAGACGCAAACAGATAATTTTTGTCATGGCAACAGTTTTGTCACTGTTTTGAAATCCATTGCAGTATATGGAGTTGTGCCCGCGTAGCGATGTGATATTAGGGTGACTAGGATTATGTAACAGTGACGAAACTGTTACTTAACAAACGTCATATGTGTGTGCCTGGCCTTAGATTTTTCAATGATAAAATTACAATGTTTCTGATTTATCTAAAATAAAACACAAGGCAGAATATTTTTTAATTAACCACGCTGAGATAAAATTTCGTAATTGTGAGATAAAATTAGCCTTTTATTAGATTCACTTCAATGATAACTGCTGCCAACAGTACCAACCTTATACCATTTCGAAGTTATGACTGGATAACACAAATAATGCTGTTTTTATAAAAGTGCCACCTAGCAGATTTCGGTACTCGTAAATTTTTATAGTTAGATTCTAAACTCATTATGTTATTACACTTGATCTGAGCTTGGTAGATGTGAAGCTCATCAGTACCCGAATAATATATTCTTTGCTCTCTTAGCTGTAAATAAACACAAACATTTGTTAAAGTTTGCACAAAATATTGCCCAACACAAATAACATAGATGCATTTTATCCAAAAAGAGCTATTTTTGCAAAATGTATTTATAATTTGTTGTTTTTTCATATGTCACAATTTATTGTTTACAATTCAATTTTTAACCTCACCAGGTAGGACTAATAGGCCTTCCCTATGACTGGTTTGGCCAATACTAAAAAAGTCATGTCATCAAAAGGTTCGATCATCCAGTCGTCCATTCCTAAAGTCAAGCCTACCAACTTTAGGAAAGGACGACCGGATGATCGAACCTTTCGATGCCATGGCTTTTTTAGTATTTGCCAAACCAATCTGTGGAAGGAGTATAACCCTGTAGTCAGGTTATCATTTTCATGAGTAAATAATAAAAAAAAAAACAAAAAAAATTATAAATTATTTAGTAAACATTTGTATAAATTCGAATGTGACAATCGGCATTATTAATTCACTAACAGTGTTTATCTCACAGTTTTTTTTCTTTCTTCATTGCACATGTTTTAAACATTCATTTTATAATTATTTATTGTCAATTACGACAACCATAATCTGACCCATTATAAATATATATTTTTTTTACGTTTCATTGTTTTGTTGTTCCTATTCAAAGCAGTGTCAACAAATGATATTTCTAGAACGAATATTGCATGAGAATGACTAAACAATTATCGCTGCACACCTGTCATTTATCAGTTTGTTATTCTGTCTGTATTTTGATTTTGTATACTTATTTACAATAAATTTATATTCATCTCTGTGAGTACAACTTTACAACTTATTTCCCCAAACTATTTTAGTTTAGGGAATGTTGTGAGGCTGAAGGATGCGTGGGAGGAAAAGAGGATGGCCGGGAAGTACCTGGTTATTCAGATCTTGTTACTGAACATATCTATAACTAGACATTAGATTATATGCACTATCAACGCCAAAACATATGCCTAAATTAAATGATGAAAACGGGAAAATTGTTTTTTGGAACCCAGTTCTTTGGAAAAAAAATTGATTCCATGAGGGGATTGGGAAAAACACCAGTACTTCAAACGGTGGGCAGTTTAATTCAATCACGGTCATCTCTACTAAAAATGACAATTTTAACAAAATTTCCAAAGGGAACCTGTTGAAAAGCTCATGTTTTGAAGAATAACATGACTATAATACATGTCCTAACGACCAAAAGGTCCAAATATGCATTATGCATATGCAAATGTATATAATCTGGTGTCTACTTATAAACAATGTTAAAATAATTATAACATTTTTGTTTAAGGTTAAACGAAACGTGATACACGCTCACAGATGGCGCTAATTCAAATATTGAGATGAATTGTTTGTTGGCAGGTGTACATACGAAATATGAAATAAATTGTTATTGTATGTTTAAAACTAACATATACAGTATTTTTATATGTTTCTTGGAGGACTTGAGCTTTAAATCCGCAGTAACAATTTATTCCATTTCACATGTCCCGTCAACAAACAATTCATTTAAATTATCACCATCTATGAGCGCGTATTACGTTTCGTTTAGCCTTAAACAATTACTGTTCAGCCATAAAGTCCACTGTTTTCTTTAGATTTCCTCTCAATTTTCTTTTCCTTCCCTACTACTTTTGAAGTGCGGCATACTTTGTGACAGAGCAGTAAGCTCTTTGACTCTAGACTCAGAGTTTGCGACTTTGAAATCCAGCATTGTCAATAAAATTTTATTTGATTTGTATGTTTTATTTCATGTATACTTGAAGTAACATATTATTATATTTTTGCACCACGTTTATGTGGTCAGTGGTATTTTTCTTTATCGCCCCGGTGAAAAATGATTTTAATTAATTAATTTGTGCATGATGACAAATCCTTAATAAGGAACTCCAGTGAAAAATATTATGACAATATAAATATATATTCATATATATCAGCAAACGACGATTCTGAATATATAACTTTTATTATATATAATTTTACCTAGAATTATAAATCGTTATTTAAAAGTGAATAAAAAATCAACTCATCAAAACACCTTGTTATGTTGATGCCATTTCATTTGGAACATCTGACGCCACTTTCGCATTCTGTTTTTGGATTAGTATTGAAATTTTTATTTTTCACTTTTGTTTTGTATTTTAAATAGAATTTTTTTAGTTTTGGCGAAATTTAAACTTAATTTGGGTGACTTTAAGCTCTATAATTGTTGTTCAATATAAAAATAAATTGAAAAAAACTATTATTAATGATATAAATTATAGTATTCATGAGCAATCCAATTATCAATATGAATATTATGGTAATGCTCAATACTATTATTATTCTTTGAGTTTCTAAAAATGTTATTAGTTATGGTTTACTATTAATAGAATGTAAAATTATGTATGGTAAAGCTCATCCTTGTTTTGGCATTTGACATTCTAACCTCAAAACAGACAGGCCAAAGATTTGAAGCATTTGGGAATATTTTGAAAAATTGAAAATTACTCTAAGTATGAAAACTAACTTTAGAAAAAAAAACGAAATATATTGGTATTTAAGTTTGAACGTCACTATTGATGTATATATATATATATATATATATATTTTAAAGTTCGACTGGAGTTTCTTATTATTAGTCAGTGTTGTATTTACATTGCTCGTAATTATTATTAGAAAAGTATTCAACGATTGACAATTGTATTGGTTGCTTGTCAAGCCGTATTTAGCTCTTGATAGATTCTGCCTTTCCATGAAAACCAAATATATGAATATGTTATTGTTTTACCAAGTAATCTAAATAATATAATAATCATAGTCATAAATTATAAGAATAACATTCATATCCCGTAAGGGCTACAATTTCTTTCCTCTCTTTTTGCCATCAATTCAATATTACAATTTCAACTGTTTATCTATTTTGAAAAACAGGTGGACAATCACACTGATGTATGTATGTATTGGTAAATTTTTTAAATTGATTTAAGGTTTCTTATTGAAGATAATTACGGAAGTAGCCTTATGTTTGATATACAAACGAATATTTTCAAATTTCCTTAGCTCACAATGGAAATGACTTTGCAAGCTGAAATATATATATTCTTTAACCTAGATAAATATTCTGACCAGAGAAGTTATTCAAATTTCATAACGCGAGAGCTCACCGTTCACGAGGTTTTTGCGGTCTTAGCACACAGATTTTCTGATTTATTGTTAAGATTTTAAAGAATGGGATAGGTTTGTTAGGTGCAGTTTGATGGCCTCCATGGTCAAGAGGTAAGGTTCTCGACTACGAATCGGAAGGTCGCGGGTTCAAAACCCGGCGTGAGCAAGTAAATTTTATTTAATTAATTTGTGCTGTTTCACAATTAATTTTAAATAATATATAGTATATTTGCGCACGTTCTAGAGTGGAAGATACTCTCAGTATCGCCCTGGTGATAGACCACCATTCAGAATTGAAACATTGCTTTAAATGGCTTTTAGTCGTGTTTGGTAACCAGATCTGAATAGTCAGGTATTTCCCCACCTACTTCTTCCCCTTCTCCTTCCCCTCCCCAATACCTTCAGCCTCACAACATTCCCCAATTTTGGATTCCATAGTCTCACTGGCTCCAGACGGTTGGGAGCAGTTGGGACTAATAATAAAACGTTATCTGTAAAGTAATTTTATTGTTTTAATATAATATTAAAATTTAATTTAGAATGACAGCATACTCTTAATATTTGTCAGTTTTTTATTGTTCACTTTTTTTTATATAAATAAATAAAATACATATTTTCTGTACCCTCTTAATCACAATAAAATCTACTCTAATGTTTTAAACATTTTTTTTTTCAAGCAATTGTACCTATTTTTGTATTAATCTCCAACCTCCCGATTCGAAGTCAGGAGCCACTTGCATCCATTTTTTATTACATTAGAATTTTATTCAGAAAATACTGTTAAAAAGTTAACATTTTAGAATTCCTTAGAAATCCACCCTAAATAAAAAAAAATCGCTATCCATCGGCCCACTGCTTAGATCTTTAGGCCATTGGGCAGTACTAGTGATGGGTGAATTCTCGGGAATTTATTTTTGGGGAATATTCCCTAAACGGGGAATATTGCGGGAATTTTCATCTAAAATGTAAAAAACACATTACAAAATAATATAATACATTTTTAAACAAAAATGGCCCTTAACATAACTTTGCAGGCTGCTAACTCCAGAAATTCCATAGTGATTTATCTGTAAATTCAATCCAGGTAGTTAGGAAAATGTGTAAGGTTTCAAAGGGCAAAAATCCTCAAACTTTAATCTATGAAATACATCGCAAAATGCCTGAAAAAAGGTGAACCTGAAATTCCAGTTCGTATGTCATATAAAATTTAAAAGTTGACAGTTTGAGGTTTATTGTCTTTTAAAACCTTATACATTTTCCTAATTACCCGTACAGAATTTACAGATAAATCGTTAGTAGTATTTATTGCGTTAAGGCGATGCAATGGGAAGTAATGCAAAATCATGCGTTTTCGGTTTGAGAATTTGATGGCCTAGAAATATCGTAGATGATTTAATTAAATACTGCAAGTAGAACACACCTTGGCCTTTCATTTAACCAGGCATTTTTTTGTGTCTTTTTATAAGCCTAGAAAAAAATAAAGTATCAGACATTAAAAAAATGTTTAAAGCTCAAACTCTCCTACTTACGAACCCCCTTTCCGATATTGTCGTATTGTTCATTGAGGTGAATTAAGTTTTTTAGAATATGACCGGAAAACATTTTAATAATTATTTCTGAACGAATAGAATAAAACACGCATTTTTGTGATGGTTTTTTGCGTAAATCAAAAAAGGGACTTTCCACCTTGTCGCCACCTGCATAAGGAGCGCGTGATTTCGTTGGAATTTTAGCCGGTGGATCGCCTTAATTGCTGTTATTAATGAAAAATCGGTCAGACTTATTTTAAGGCTGCGATGTAATTTTAATGAAATACAATACAGTCATACACTCAATGATATTGTTATTGCATACGCTATTACAAATTATCATTGGATTACATTTACAGCATGGTGACGACAGAACTTTAACAATTTTTGGAAAATACCGAATAGTACCAAAGATATAAGCAAAATGTTAATATTTGCGACTTGCCGACGATCGCGTGGTGTCGCGGTACACAATGCAATGACTGGCACGGCACGGCATTCGAATTATGAATTGTACCGAATAAGGAACTCCACCGAAAAATATAATGGCTTTAAAAATATGTATTTGTATGGATCAGCAAATGCCAATTCTGAATGCATAAGTTTTATTATATATGATTTATACGAAGAATTTATAAATCGTTATTTAAAAGTGAATAAAAAAACATCTAATTTTTTGAAGAAAATTTCTTCTGTAAGGGTTTCACTTTGTGATGTCATTATTTTAAAAAACATCTCATCAAAACACCTTTTACGTTGGTACTATTGCATTTGGAACATCTGACGTCACATGCGCATTCTGTTTTTGGATTAACATTGTTATTTTTCACATTTGTTTTGTATTTTAATTATGTTTTTTTTTAGTTTTGGCCAAACTTTAACTTAATTTTGGGTGACTTTAAGCTCTATAATTCAATATTAAAAAAAAAACTATTATTAGTAAAATAAATTAGAGTATTCATGAGCAAACGAGTTATCAATACGGATATTATGATAATATTAATGCTTAATACTATTATTATTATTTGAGTTAAAGATTATAAAAGGGTACATCATTTTATTACTTATGTTTTGTTGTGGTTTACTATGAATACAATATAAAATTATGTACGGTAAAGCTCATCCTTGTTTTGACATTTGACATTCTAACCTCAAAACTGATCAAAACCGACCGGCCATAGATTTGGAGCGTATTGGCAGGCTTTGAAAAATTGAAACTTTGAAAATTATTTTAACTATGTAAACTAACTTTAGAACAAAAAAAACGAAATGTGCTGGTATTTAAGTTTGAACGTCATTATTGATTTAAAAAATGTACTGGATTTCCTTATTGCATTTCGTGTGACGTCACCAGACACGATTGTATACGTTTTACCCAAGTTCACTTTGTACTCACATTTTATTTTATTTTAGTTCTAGTTTTTTTGTCGCTGAAATACCATTATGGGTTTTATTACATCAATGAAACGCATATTGGTATCTATTATATTCTGTACATATAATTTTGACTGTCCGAAAATGGGAAATCGCCCCAATTGGACGGTCAAAGCATTCTTTAAAATATTGCATCTGTATATTCTGTACTAAATAAATAAATAATAATAATAAATATTTTTCCGACTTTGGGGAATTTATATTAGGTAGGGGAATATTCGCGTTTGCACATCACTAGGCACTACTAAATAATGCATAAAAAAAATATTAATTTTGTTGTGAATGATTCTGGTGTTCACCTAACACGTGGCTACAAAAACCAACTTGGTATCTACCTAACCTTGACAGGTTATCCATGCCTTTAGCTTTAGCCGTGACGTAAATTGTTACACGGCCATGAAATTTTATGCAAAACATAATATAATTTTACATTTCTGATAAGAAGGTATAAAATTGTTCACGCTAACTGTTCTAAACTCGCGATAATAAAACTATCGACCTGTTTGTTTATGTTAATTTACAATAATGTTGGGCCAGGCAATCATTTGCGTTGTAATTCATTATCGGATCATTACTATCTGCACAGTCATTGCTGATGATTAATTTACATATAGATGGATCCACAGTATTATTTAAAATGATTGATGCTGTCTTTGATTATAGACTCTGATAAATTGTACGAAAATTCGTAATATTTCATCAGAAATCTTTATACATAAAAATGGATGTTTGTTTGTCTGTCTGTACTCGATTTACTCGAAAATTACTCGGCCGGTTTCGCAGAAAATAGCACAGCTTGTTCTTATTAGTGCCGGAAAGGTTTAGAGAGTAGTTTGAATTAAATCCAATATGTAAAACTGTTGCTATAACGCTTTGAAATTAGTATTAAAAACATTGAACCCGCCATGTTGTATTGAGGTTAGCCACAGATTACATATTCAAAAGAAGGTTTGTTTGGGTAGAATATTTTCAAAATGGAAAACACAAGTAGGTACCTACTTAAGAACTTTATTATTTAGATATATTTTGAAAAAATAAAGGTTTACGATGAAATAAAAATTTTAAATACAAAACAAAAGTGAAAAATAAAAATTTCCATACTAATCCAAAAACAGAATGCGCACGAGACTTCAGACGTTCCAAATGCAATGGTACCAACATAACAAGGTGTTTTTATGAGTTGATTTTTTATTCTCTTTTAAATATATAATAAAAGTTAAATATCCAGAATCGGCATTTGCTGATCTATATGAATACATATTTTTAAAGCCATTATATTTTTCACCGGAATTCCTTATTCTATACTTTTTAATTTTATACGCGATTTATTAATTTTATTGCTTCAAATGAATCGATCCATAATATTATTTAAATGATCGATTATATGGCTTCTAGAACGTGATAAATTTGATCAAACTTTCATTAATGCTTTCATTACGTTTCATCAAATATAAACTAAAGAGTTTCCATGATTTGTTTTCACATTCATTAATCAATATCGGCACTTATTAGTAAATTACCATTTTGTCAACTTCACAGGAAAATACAAAAAACCTTTTGTTTTTAAACTAGTATGAATTTCAAAATTTTGAGACACCTTTATTAAATAAAATAGTTTTAGGTTTTTAATACAATTTTGAACTGGTTTAAAGTAAACTTTCAATCAAATATCAAAGTTATCAATCGGAAATAGACCGAAAATTCAACTATGCCACTCCAATATATTTTTTCCTTTTTATTTATAATATTTGATACGTTTTTATAACATTATTTTATATTTTTTTAAGTTACACCTACCCCTACTCCTACCTAGTAATTTTCCTCTTATTTTGAACGTCCGGTGAGCAAAGTATTATATTAAGAACTACCAAAATTCTGCTTTAAAGGATGGGAAAGGGGGATAGGGTGGTTTTTCAAAATATCATGTAGACAGCGAAATTCCTCTTGTTTTGAAGGTCAAGTATCCAAAATTTCTTCAAGCTCGGAATAAAACTGGATTTGCATACAAATCAAACTCGCACACATTCTTCTTTATATAATAGAAGAAGAAGATAATTATCATACGGATATGAGGTTACCGTTTTACGTAATATGTATTTTTAAATGCTAAAAGACGGCGTTCATATCTCTATTAGTGAAAAAAAAATACTTAAAAATTTGACTAATTAAGGTGACGATATTATCTTAAGAGTTTCATAGAAAACTTAATTTTGGATTTGATACCAAAATACTCACCCAAACCTAATGATATTTTTTTTCATCAAAAATTATAGTAAATATCTAGTAAGGATGAGAAGTAATTTATTTATTTTTGTTTTAAATTATGAAGTATATGCCATGGAAAAATATCAATTTTCGAAAGTTTGTCTTTTAAAAAAAAAATATTTTTTAAGATTAATTTAGGTGTGTGTGTGTAAAAAGTATGCCTTTTCATACGTGTGTTGAATTATCAGGTCACCGACTTCTCCTTCTATCCACTTGCACGTCGTACTTTCTCCCGACACTCCGTCCATCTAATCCTAATGCATCTTTTTCTTCATGTGATATGGATGGCGTTCTCTTTCCCCACACTTCGTTTTTTATCAACATATATTGATTTATTAACGTTTACTGTCTTTCTACAATAAACGTTTAAAGAAGATTTGAAATCTGCGTCAGCAAACCGGTTTGTTTATTTTCTTACATAAAACATTAAACTAGTGATTGTCAGGGTTCATTCGACATGTTACGCATACGCGAAAAAAAGTGCTGTATCATTTTACTACATTCTTAATTAACGACTTATTTATATTTCCTTAGAGTTATATTTATTTAATCTATTTCCTTATTTCCTTCATCATTATATATAAAAATGAATGTTTGTCTGTCTGTCTTTCCTTTCTCGATTTTCTCGAAAATTACTCAACCAGTTTCGCTGAAAATAGCGCAGTTTGTTCTTATTAGTTTGAATGAAATCCGATATGTAAAACTGTTGCTATAACGTTTTAAAATTAGTATTAATGTTGTATTGAGGTTAGCCCATAGATATGCCACTCTGGTTAGTCACAGATTACATATTCAAAAGAAGAAGATTTGTTTGGGTAGTATATTTAAAAAAAAAGTGGGTACCTACTTCAGAACTTTATTATTTAGATATGTTTTGAAAAAATAAATGTTTGGAATGTAATTTTCAAATGAACGTTTCTTTGTTTCTTCGTTTACAGATAGTAATAGTCGCCACAAGGCATTACTTTCATCGTCAAATCAATGATGGGACCCAAACGACAAGCATAAATTCACAACTTCATAACTTTATTCCAAAAAAATAATAATAATTCCGAGCAAGGTCGGGTACACATCAGCTAGTGTGTATATAAATGTGTCTACGATCTCCTACTATCCTGTAACGTTGTCTCTTCTCAATGGATTTTCAATTGACTTGCGCGAATTGAAAATCGCGTGTAGTTTTTCTGATTAGGATCAATGACGTTACAAACATTGTTGAGAATACGAAAATGTCACATAATGCTTATGTTTTTTTTTGTAAATTTACGTACTGATATAAAAACGATAACTTTGTAGTATTTCAATTTTCAAGCTGCCGATCTTATTTCTCGATTTTAGTTAGTGCGCGTTATTTTAATTTTGAATCTTTAATTATTTGGTTAATCGCACTGATGTCAGAATTAATAGACTTGCCATAACGTATCATTTCGACGGCTGGAGGAGAAGGTCACGTGACACCCATTTTGGCACCAGCCTAGTTCACTGCCATCCACGTTTGTTTCGCGTGATTTTGACTGTGGAAAGCAATTATAAAAGAGTCAAACTAAATACTCTAATATAATAATAATAATAATTGGTTTATTTCTATAGCACCGTTTTCGTGGGAAAAACACCTCAAGGGATCTAATTATAAAAATAATATTGAAAAAAATCGAGAAATTATCAAACCAACCTTATTTTTGATGATCTAGTTATTAAAATAAAATCATAGTTACTTAACTGAAAGTCGTACATGCCAAAAACACATTTCCGTCGCAGAAATGTAACACCCCATTGGCG
This sequence comes from Halesus radiatus, assembly GCA_022606495.2. NCBI lineage: Eukaryota > Metazoa > Arthropoda > Insecta > Trichoptera > Limnephilidae > Halesus > Halesus radiatus. Next base: position 33,946 of record JAHDVE020005671.1, read on the forward strand.
CAAACAACATCATTACAAATGTCTAGAGAAAAAAATACTTGAACGGCCTACCGGAAAACATCGGACAAATTGCAGACGACAAATGTCTAATAACAGCAATTCAAGAACTCTTCAATGTAAAACAAAATAATAAAATTATCTTCTAAATTTGTACTTACCAGGGGTGTTAGTTGAAGTTTGCCGGTTTTACTCAGATGTCGCTAGAGATATGTATACATTTCTATGATTTGGCATCCATGTCATATTTTTTATGGACCTTTATAACCTTCAAAAATACACAAGTTACATTCTGCCAAAATAATAGTGTCATAGTTGATTACCTCAGTGAATATGTCGAGTTTCGTTCCAAGTAAATCGCATTTGTGGCATTCGTTGCTTTTCTTATTTCATCAAAAGAAAAAAGCAGTTGAAGCTCATCGGTTGCTGGTAGAAACTTATGGTGAACATGCTCCAGTGATTAGAACATGTGAGACATGGTTTTGTCAATTTAAAAGTGGAGATTTCGATTTAACAGACAATGAACATCCTGGTGCAACGAAAAAGTTCGAAGACGAGGAATTGCAGGCGTTATTGAATGAAGACTCAACCCAATCGCAACAACAATTGAAACAAAAGATACAAATCGAAAAAACCGCCAAACCGCCTCATACAGCTATAGTAGTGAAGAACACTCTCAAAGCATTGAATTGGGAAATATTATCGCACCCGCCGTACTTTCCAGACCTTGCCCCGTCCGACTATCACTTTTTCGCATCGATCACACTCACTCGCAGAGCAGCGCTTCGCCAATTTTGAAAAAGTAAAAATGGCTCGTCGAATGGTTTACCTCGAAAGAGAATTTTTTTTTTGGAATGGTATCCATGTTTTGCCTCAAAGATGGGCAAAATGTATAGAATGCGATGGTCAAATACTTAGAATAATATTTTTTTGATATTCCCTTGAGAATTAAGCGTTTTCTTTATTGAAAAAACCGGCAAACTTCAACTAACACCCCTGGTATATATGAATGTTTATTTTTTAAATTTACACTTCCTGAAACCAAATTAATTGTAGATTAAAAATATACTTATCGTCATGATGATCGCTCCTCTTCTAAACCCAAGCGTCCGCTTCTATACAAGAAAAACTTTTTTTTTTAAATAGTGAAACAAATTTATATAACTTTTTTTTAAGAAACATACTCCGTAAACTGAAAATGGTATTTTTTATGTAATTAGGTTTTTGTAAACAATCCGAACCTTTTGACTTATTTGCTGTTTTACTTAAATTTGCGATACGCCCAGCTCGCCCCGCCACCTTTATTTTGATTTCTTCCCCTTGCTTGTTAGAGCATCACTATGTATTATTGATTATTACACGACCATTGGGTTAGGTTTAACCCTGTGATAATTGATTAATTTAATATTTTACAAACATAACTCGGTTACTTAATTTGACAGTTAACTGTTGTGACCACGTGGGTTCTCTTTAAAAATGTGCGTGGCTTTTCAAATGACAACAAAGAACAATTTTCATGGTTTGTAAAAATACTTCAATTTCTTAAAGATCCTTTTTAAAACCAATTTAATTTTTATTTTAAATAATCATGCAAGAGGCTCATCAGCTTTCACGGAAATAAATAAAAGTTGTTTTTTTTTTAATCTGGTTTAAATCAGGATAGTTTCTGTTAGCATAAACATATTCCTATTGTTATTTTTTTATGTGAATGTCTCACAAGAGTTTCAACTGCTTCCAACCTAGTGAGAATATGGCATCCCCAATTATTAGGATATGTTGTGAGACTGAAGATAGTGGGGAGGCTAATGAGATGAGGCTCGGAGGTAGGAAAGTACCTGGCTATTCAGATCTGGTCACCAAACACTTCTAAGGCCTTTTCAAGCAACGTTTCAATTTTGAATGGTGGTCTTTCATCAGATACTCTCAGTATCTTCCACACTGGAACCTGCGCATATGAAATTATTTACATATTATTTTTAATGAATTAATTGTGAAACAACACAAATTAATAACATACAGTGTACTTGCCACTCCCGGGATATGAATTCGTGACCTCCGGACCACGGAGGCCGTTTAATTTTTTATTTCACTCAATCTAACCATTTTCGAAAATTATTCAATATTTACGATGAAGGCGATTTTCAGCACATTGCCCACAAAAAAAATCTTACTAGGTATCTACCGAGTGATTGAAATAAACAATCTAATTTAGTTTAATTGTTTTTAACGTCTCGCTTAATTCTTTGTATTTATTACCATAAAGTTCTTGACATCTACACCTGTTCCTTCTATTAAAATAATAATTATTGTATGCTCAGGTGTACTTTAGTTCCAGAAATATCTACCGTTTTGAATAATAACAATAAGTAGGCGCCAACTTTCCCCATCTTTTTCACCAAGCCGAAATAACCAGTTACCCAATAATAACTTTCGATGTTTAAATTCCGATTTCTCCTCTCTCTTCAACAATCAACTCGTTTTTTATGTAATCGTTACTAATATTTATTATACGTAGGTACTAGAAATAGTAATAGAAACTAGAAACACCGTTCGAATAGTTTTAAGCCGTTAGCAACGTCAGATTTGACGTACGTACAATATTATATTATAGCTCGTGTCATAATATTGGAGACTCACGTGAAACAATGTCAGGGAAAAGTATTGCAATAAGTAAAAAATGATTCACATTTCATGTTGGGAATATATGAATCTTGAGGAAATGTTATAACTAATTTGTCGTTTTCTTAGCTTATGTCCATAATATGGGAAACTCACTTGTAACCTTAGAGTTACAATGTTAGTATAATGTAATGTTAGAAAAAGTATTTCAATAAATAGAAAATGTTGTTTTTAGTTTTTTTTTTTTACTAATAATTGTAGTTTTCTTGTTTGTACATAGCTCATATCAAAATATGGGAAACTCACGTGAAACAATATTAGGGAAAAGTAACGCAATAAGTAGAAAATGTTTATGACTTTTTACTAGCTGTCATTTGCTTGTTTCTAGTGCGCCGCACGGCTGCGCTGTGTTCGTAAACCATAGTATATATTTTCGTAGTGTGCAAGTTTAAAGCATTTGTGTCTATTTTCATATCGATGTTCTGCGCCCACACTGCGAATTTCGGCTCTCCTTTGTACCGAAGTTTCTAAACTCGTTCGATTTGTAAATAAATTTGACAGAACAGTTTTGATCTGATTTGAAAATATGCACTAATAATAATACGCAGTGAAAGTGGTGTTAGGTGTGAAAATCACGGGAAGCGTTCTAAAATGATACGCGGATTAAATAATAATAGACTTTGATCGCGATGTGGTCGGAAAACGGGGCTATGAGCGGTCGTCGCGATTGGACGGCGCTCGTTTGACAGAAATGAAAAGACAGATGTCCGTCGGGCGGCAATTACCATTATTACTATTACCAGTCACCAGTGTCAGCGGTGTGGCGCGATATTCTAACTGGCCAGCCCCAAACACGTGACAAATAATAACACAAAGTATTATTCTATTTTTATATATGCATAAAGGCCTTCTCTCCCGGCAGAACGTGGTCTGCGGCGATATGTAATAATACAAATAAAGATCGCGTGATTTATCCGTGTTCGTTGCGCGGCGAAGTTTCAGGTTTGATAGTTCCATTTCATTATTTTCATTATTCTTGAACTGCGTTCCGAGTCGGACGTCATCAGCGGTCATCTGTTACTCCGTTCGCCGCGCAATCGATTTTCGTACAAAAGTTTAGGTGTTTTTATTGTGCAGTGCGTTGAACCAAAAGTGTCTGGACTGAGGAGCGGAGAAAGTTGATTCTGATACTCTTTTAAAACTAACATAAAAAACAGTAGTTTCATTTTTAATTTTATATTTACACAAGTGTTTCGGTGTTCAGTACGACCGCTGCCCAAAGAAGCGAGAAACAGCACGATCACGCGATCGGGATCTTTGCTACACACAACGCCAGTCGCCAATGTCAGTGTTCAATGTTATTATAATTTTATGAAAAAACAGATTATTTATCATTGCTGCTTTTATTTGATTTTGTGTGAGTCAATTGACCAAGATCGTAATATTTTTTCTTTTACGCCACACGAGTACACGTCAGTTGAAAAATTGCCTCGTCAGTTGCTATTACCACAGAAGACAGTCATCGAATTCTGCTTAATTTCTGCTCCTTTATACTTTTTATTTGTTTGTATTTTCCATGCTGTCTTTATACCTATACTTTGTTGTGATGCTTGTCCGATACCTAAAGCTGTCTTCCCTTTTTGGTGCCCTTTGTGCGGTGATCAGTGAGTGACGACGACATTTCCCTGTCAATGGAGGGCCCCACCACATCAATCCACGGTCCAAATGATGTTATCATAGAGATTGGAGTATGTGAATTTGTTGAATTACCCCCGTGTTGGTTCAGCATGAGTTTTTCGCTTCATCGGTGAACTAACAACAACATGGTCATCAGAATATTTTTGAATTTTCCCAACCAAAAAAGTGTGTCCCATTTATTCTCGATTTATTTTATGGTTCCTACATAAACCGTCGCCTAAACATTTTTTAAAAAAAATTTCCCCTTTAAAAAAAGTTTATTCCGTTAGTCTTGATTCATTTAATGGTACCTACCTAATCAAACTGTCATGTAAACGCTTTATCAAAAAGAATTCCCATTTAAAAATGTTTGTGTCTTACAGTGGTAGGTACTAACTCTTTCTCAAAACATCAGTCAATTTTTTTGTTTCCGTGCTTTGTGGATATACTTTGTCATGAAATTTTTTTTTTTTTCATGAAATTATTATTTTTTTAAATAATCATCTATCCCCAAACCTTGAAACTCTTCTATTTTTGCCGACACTCCTGCTTCCTAAAATCCCGGTTTCTGGGAATTTTAATTATTTCAGAGTGCTCTCAAATAATGAATGTCCATGAACATTTCTTGAGACTCATTTTGTGTATTGACTCATTTTAAAAAACATCTTATATTTTCTTTTTCATATTTGTATCGGATCATTGACTGAAATTCTTAAACAAAATGAATCCTAATGTTTTCATGATGTTTTATTTCGCTGTGGTAATTTGATTGACTGTACATAAATTTAATATTTCGACTAAACATTATCACTGCTTCCTCATGTTCATGTTAGTTGTAAACAGATTTGTTTATCTCTTAAAAAAATTCCTCACATTGCCACGTGTTCATACATCAACATAAATCAATAGGTTAATGAAAACAAACAGACTGAAGGTCATACTCAGTTTTATCAGTAATGCGAAATATAGACTGGTTCTTAGCTGTGTGGTCATTATTAAACCAGAATAGATTTTGCATAGGTCATGTTAGGAATCCTTTCTAAATTCCCTCTTGAAGAAAATTTAATGAAATAAACGTATTTCTGAACCAATAATAATTGTTTGGCATTCACATCCAATAATATATGACAGTTTTATTGGGCTGTTTTCATTATTGTTACTATGTATGCATAATATTTAGTCCTTTCACCAATCAGAAAACCCTAATTTCCCTATCTGAACAAACAGATTGCAATCTTTGGAGCACAGACGTCAGGTGGGAATGGTGTCCTTGTTCTATCGGTACTTCAACGGAAGATGCTCCGAGGAAGTAGCGTCATTGATCCCTTCGGCACCGGTGCACAGTCGGGAAACACGCCAAATGCGTGTCCAACAATCTGTACACGGTTGACATTTATCACATGAAAACGGGTCACTTCTACGACTCGTTCTTGTGTTCAACAGCTCGGCTGTGGAATGATCTGCCAGCCTCTGTGTTTCCTCCCTCCTACAACACGGGTCTATTCAAGACCCAGGTTTACTCCTTCTTATCCTCCAAAAGACCCCCCACACAGCATTCCCAAAGATGACATAGGCCTTGATGGAAATTATTTCCTTCAGGGCGTCCTGTGTGGAGCAAATGTAAAAAAATCAAAACTGAGCAGTCATGTAAAAATTCACTCTGAGCAGAAGACTTATTCAATTGCAATTGACCAATGTTTTTATTTACTTCAGTGTTAGCGTTCTCTCAATATATCGTCACTTTGGTTGGACAGGGTTCTAACTGACATATTTTGCTAAAATGACTTTTGAATGCAAAACCATTTCTATAACCTAAATAATTTTCAAAACCATCTGTGCAGTATTTTCGGAGATACTTGTATGACAAAGTTCTAACATCAAGCACTTTAAACATCCATTTATTTTACATGGTTCTAACATCACTTAGAACCTTGTGCAATCGTCACATTGTATGTATCTAACAGTTTCTAGGCGCAGTTCAGTTCGTCACTGGTTGGATAGGGTTCTAACTTCACATTACCGTGTTCTGAGATTGAGAGTTCGCAAAGACAATTTCTCATATTCTATTTAACAATTTTTGAATTTGGGGATCAATCCTGTGTAAAGTATTTAAGATTAACATAATTTAAAGGAAAACAATTAATTAGAGTGTGCCCATAATATCTTGGAGTGGCATTTAAGGAAAACATGGCTTCTATGTCTTCTTGCAATCTGAAATTTCGCTATTCTTGTAGATAATTTTAGGTTGCACAGAAAAAAAATCAGTATCTTCTGATTATCTGACTGCTCTGACTTTCAGCATACTATTTTCTCATTAAATTTGATGCTAACTTTTGCATTTTGTTCACTCTTTTCGTATTGTGGATCGATTTTAGAAAAAGGATTTTTTAATAATCAAAATGCTTCGATGTGGATACTAAATCTTTTAAATCTGGTTGTTTCATCTGTAGGATTCTGTACTGCTGGTTTTCCCTCCCACACCAACACTAGCAGGAAAAAAAAATCATGTTTATAGAAACTATTTTCTTTGCTACTATCAATATTATCTATCTCTTGAATGCAGGAGTGCCCCGCTACAGCATATTTCATTATATGTGCATAATAGAATTTATGTTTTAGTGTTTTTTTTTTTTTTACTAAAAGGTCACTCCAAGATAATTAGTTATACACTGCCCTTTTAAAATATTTATTATTAAAAACCTATCTATGAAATTTTTTTTATATAATCCCAGTATATATTTTTTTAAATTTTCCATAATGCTATTTCTTATTTTTCCATTATTTTCTATAATTTATACCATAAATTATAAAGGAAACCTTAGACATTGTCCTAACTACTCATATAGAATTTACAGATAAATCGTTTGTAGTATTGCTTGCGTTAGAAGACTACAAAGTGATGATGTTTTTAGTGCTGAAGCCAATTTTTTACTCTGCAGTATCAAATTATAATAATTGGTCATCTTTATACAGAGCCATTCAATGATTGAATCACCTAAAGGATGCTTCACATTGGTTATTGTATTAGGCAGCCCTTCCCGTTGCCGAGATGGGTAGTCAAAATGTTTTAAATTACTACCTTCCATGTACTATTTTAAATAGAGACCTTTTAGTTTACGTGTTTTTTGTTTCATAAAAAAAACCTTAAGTACTAGAATTTAATTAAGAGTGTTGGTATCATTCCTTGCCACAAATAATATTGCTTGAATGCTGGAACCATATCCGCGCGATACACATTTCCATCAATCTACTCCCACAGTGGTCGGTGATGTGCGTCATCTGCCTGGCTTGCACTGTTACCAAAGCTGTGTGAGAGAGTAAGGTAAACGGCCACTGGGCCACTGGGCCACCAGCAGGTAGCAAATATTTTTACACACGGTATGTCAGGAGATCCGCAGCCGCCAGGCGAATGCCATAAAGGTTTTTTTTTTTTTTTAAATTTACTATATTATCATAATTTTTTCATGAGAATACATTAAATGTGTAAGTCATAAGAAGAATTTGAAATAAAATTTATGAATAAATGTAAAAAATGGCATTATAATTATAATGATAATGTTTTGTTTTGCATCTTGGCGTGCCGAAGGTTCACCAAGTCTTCTTCGTATTTTCAAAGCTGTCTTCTGACCTCCGACTAAATGGCAGGTTCTCCCAAGAAATAGACCAACCGTATTGAATGTTCTGTCCCTAAACATTGCAACATTCATACTAGAGAGTCCAACCAGTCTCTTTAATTGTTGATAAGTGACTGCTTATCTTTCAATCGTTTTTTTGGTGAACCAAGTGGCAAAAAATGTTGACTAATCCATCATTTATGTCAAATCACATGTTTTTATCAAATGTGGGTCGAGGTACATAGTTTTGATACTAAAAGGTCATCACAATCGGAATGTAATATTATCTATCTTTTTTTAAATACAACATTATAGCTCTGAATACAGAAAAGATAAACCGACAAAAGTGCATTGTGAGCATGTCTGTGTACCCGAAGTAAGCTCAAATTTCCCTCACTTCTGCTGAAGTTGATCAAACATTTTCAAATATCGAAATTCTTCATTGAGCCGATAATTAATTTCATCGGCCATAAATTAATAAATTAAACATAAATTTTATTTCAGTCATTCAAGATAATATTAACAACTCTCAAAATGAAACATGAAACCCTCAAAGACGTAGAAGAGAAAAAGGTAACGGTAGTAGCTGGGACTCGAACCCTGGACCTTGCACTCTAATCCACTGAGCTACATCTACCCCAGTCCGTCCCGCCACTTCTATCAGTAATAATATAATAAAATAATTCCCATATATTTTTTGGCTGCCACCTTTATATCATAACTACAAGATTCTACCCGAATTTTATTTGTTGTCTTTAGATAATGTCTTGGATTCACCTATCCGATTTTTATTTAATTGAAGATGATATTGACAGTTCTTAGAAATCAAAGTATGATACTGATAAAAATGACGGAAGGGGTAGCTGTGTAGTTCAGTGGATTAGAGCACAAGGTCCCGGATAGGCCATGAGTTCCAGCTGCTACCGTCACCTTTTTCTTTGTCTTTTCGATTTCACTTCGAGAGTTATTAATATTATCTTCAATGATTAAAAATATATTACAATAAGGTTTATAAGCTTCAATAAATTATTCCAAAATTTTATTTTATTTCAAATCGGTATTGATAAAACCTCTAGAGATTATAAGTTCAGTGGCTTTGACATGCTACTGTTAGTGGGCCAACTCATTAAACGGTTTAGTCTTAAGTTTTCTATGTCCGAAGGTTTAAATTAACGACCAGCTATTTGTGTTAGCGGCCTGTCTGTTTTAAATTACTGTCACCGGGTTCCAAATTCTAAATTTAAATCTTTTTAAATATATTTAACTGGTTAAGTTAAATTAGTCGGCATCTAAAGCTTTTCTTTTGCACGGTCTGACAGATCATTCATTATTCATGTAAATTACAGCTTGGTAAAAATAATATACATAATAAATAGTTCGGGATTTTTCAAATGCTGCACTTTATCTCAGTGGAAATTAAGGATAATTCATTATACGGATTACTTTTAAAAACAAGTATTTATTTTTCCTTTGTCTTCTTCATCAAAGTGATGGTCTTTTGAATATATCGACGGTTCCAACGAACAATGTTGGATGTGCTAATTCGTAAGTTTGCATTAGAGCTGCAATAATATGGTTTTCTAATTAAATAAATAAGGTTTATGCAAAATATTAAAAACAATGCCAACAAACAGTAGTCCATTTTCCATTAATAACGTCTCTTGTATAAATATTGTAATATTATCTCTCTTTAATGACTTCATTATATTCCCATTGCACTGTTATATTTACTGTCTATTATTATTAATATATATTAATGTTGTCTCCCTCTTACACAATACTTTTCTATTGTTGGCTCCCTCTAATATTTTGTTCTCTCTATTTCACTCTATTGTATTCTGTAACTATATGTAACCGATAACTCTGTATTATTCTTTAGTTATCATATTTGCCCTAACAAATCTTTAGCTAAGCGAAACCGGTTGATGAAAAATAAAATATATTCGTAATTTATAACAAAGTGTTTGTTTTATTTAATATGACGTCAAACCAAAAAGTGATTGCATCTTATGAAAATATTATACCATATTCCATTATCTCAAAAACAAACGAGAAATGTAGAAACGAAACTTTAAACAGCTCTAAAGCGTAGTTTCCATTTCCACATCTGACATTGTTCGTTGGGACTGTTGATATGTATGTATATATATGTTTTATAAGTCACAAGAGTCCTAACTGTCCAGAGTCAGTGCAATTATGGCATCCCCAATTGGGGTATTATGTTGTGAGGCTGAAGGAATTGGGGAAGAGAAGGAGATCGGGAGAGGAAGGGTGGAAAGTGCCTGGATATTCAGATCTGGTCACCAAATACGGCTAAAGCCATTTCATGCTATGTTTCGATTCGGAATGGTGGTCTGTCACCAGAGCAATTCCGAGAGTATCTATCACTCTAATATTGTCGCATGTGCATAGTAAAGTCATGAAAATTTGTGGATAAATTTTGCTGAATGTTGTGAATTAATTAATGATATTGCTAATAATTCTCTAATCTAATTATTATGGATGGAATTGTAATAGGTTCATTCAATTTATATCTATTTTATCACAAGCGTTGCTCGTGAACGTCAAATACGACCATGAGTGCAACTCCTGATTTCAGTTCACGGCGCTAATGACATCCATTAATTATTTATTCTGTATTTTTTACATTTTAACCCTTTTGTACCGTTCGTATATTTAAAGATAGATTTTCAGAATGTTTTCGTCCCTATGGAGTGAATAAAAGTTGACAGTTTGTTCTCGAATTGTTAGCAATACTGGCTTGCGCGTTTTTTTTTATAGATTGATTCTAGCTACTCGTTCAGGCGGTAGCCATATTTATATTTTTAAAGGTGACCTTTGTCGATAATATCGATTTCTGCACCCTTCAAATTGTTTTTTTTTTTTATTGCAAGTTTTTTTAGGTATTTCTTTATTGTTTCTCTTTTATGTAAATTTTTTATTTATTTTATTTAATACTAGCTGATATGTACCCGGCCTTGTTCGGGTACAATAATTGATTTGACAGCGTAAGTAACTATCTCTAAATAAAGAAACATTCATTTGAATATTTTATTTCATTCCAAACATTTATTTTTTCCAAATATATCTAAATAATAAAGTTCTTAAGTAGGTGCCTACTTGTGTTTTCCATTTTGAAAATATTCTACCCAAAAAAACCTTTTGGATATGCAATCTGTGGCTAACCAGAGTGTTATATCTATGGGCTAACCTAAATGGCAGGTTCAATGTTTTTCATACTAATTTTAAAACGTTGTAGCAGCAGTTTTACATATTGGATTTCATTCAAACTACTCTCTAAACCTTCCCGGCACTAATAAGAACAAACTGTACTATTTTCAGCGGAACCGGTCCAGTAATTTTCGAGAAAATCGAGGACAAACAAACAAACTTACATTGATTTTTTTATATATAGATAATATTGTAGTTTTTCTATATAGACTTGTCATTTTAAGTGCATACCCTGTGGGACCTAATTTTTTTTTCAAATTAACGTATCAATAACTCCTATTGTAATGAAAGAAAACAAAAACGAAAACTACACCTAAATTTTTCAAATAATTCTACTATGTGATTAATCGGTGCAAATTGAAATAAATTATAATCTATAATAAACTGTCAGAATATGGGTAGGTACTGAGGGACACGCATATCTGTCCATTGGGGGTTTTTCTACTGTGAACACATTGATACTACCAGTACAAAACAAATTTTTGTTATTTCTTTTCACTGCCTCCTTCATTTGTGAGTTAAGTTTCTAATAAGATACATAATTTTCTTACTTATGTTTAGTTATGGTTTACTATGAATAGAATATAAAATTATGTATGGTAAAGCTCATCCTTGTTTTGACATTTGACATTCTAACCTCAAAACTGATCAAAATCGACCGTCCATATATTTGTAACATTTTGGCAGGCTTTGAAAAATTGAAAATTATTCCAACGATAAAAACTAATTTTAGAAAAAAAAACGAAATATACTAATATTTAAATTTGAACGTCATTATTGATAAAAAGAATTTAAAAAAATTGAACTGGAGTTTCTTATTATACTACTTGGTTCATGACAGTTAACTAGTTAACACTTAACTGTGCATAGTTTGCTGTAGTTGTACTGCTCAGTCAATCATATCGGGTCATTGAACTCCCGCTGCATCCACTACCATCAAATTATCATTACTGCTATTATTATTTGTACCAATGGCTTGGAGTGGTCCTTCATTCATTCCGGTCGTGCTTCATAATTGGACACGGCTGACAATTGTAACACTGAAATTTTACAGTAATATTTTTTTGAAAGATTTTTCAAGAGGCTTGTGTTTTTCTTTTCTCTCAATCTTTTCATAAATTGTTGTTTTGATAAATTAAGCAGTTCAAACCACATTTTGGAATAGTGTGACTACACATTATAATTTTTTTTAGTTTTTTATGAGACATAATATTGAGATGTTTCAAACTCCATCAGATTAGTTTGATTTTTTTTATTTTACATTTTACATTTTACAAAAGAAAAAAATACAATGCAAAAAGTCCCGATAAACTACTTTTTGTAGTTTGTCTAACTGGATTATTACGATTATCAAATCAATGATTATTGCCGTTTTGAATTTTTGTCATTAGAACTGTCCCAATTAAATGACAGTTCTCGTCCCGATTTAGCTTTTCATCAGTTAATTTAAGGTTTTAAATTTTAAAAAAAAAAGTGAATATTACTTTTTTCATGAAGAAGCTATGTCCTAAAAGAGTTTTACTACCTTCAGACTTTTTCTCATGAGAATCAAACTCGGTTGCCGAATGTCCTTCTGCCAGGCTATAAATAGACTACTAATTGATATTCAGAATTTTGAATAATGACCATATGATATTTTGTACAGATTACTGTTTTTAATTTAATTAGTTATATTCAACTGCGTCAACTAACGTACAAAAGATAATCTCATTATGTATACAAAATGTCAATTTTCATTTCAACATATTTCACATATCATATTTATAAATGATGTTTGAGTGTTGAAAACCACGAATAATAATATCTAGTCATTCTTGTCAAAAATGTTCAACTTTTGCAGTCTGTGAAACACGTGACTGAATTTCTGTTTAGGTTAAATATTTAACTTAATGCTTGATTCACTTGATCCATACCATGTCTTTCATCGACTTCCTGACTCTTTATATCTAATTACATGTCGTACTATATTCTTTGGACACGACTTGTCCATACTATCTAAGTGCCTCTTTCTAAAGCTTGTTATTTATGCCTAGACGGTCTCGCAACATTTGTATTTTGATCATACTTGGTTTTACCACAAATACGCCTCACGGATCTTATTTCTACTGCATTTAGTCTCTTCTTGGTACTTCCTCTGCCAATTCCTCACCTCACTGTCATACATCAGGGTTGGTATTGGTACTCTATTGCAGAACATTGGAACTGCTAACTTCGCTTAATTTGAAAATTTTCTTATTATTGACTACTGCGTGATGAACCCCTCTGTCAATGGCCTCACAGACCTTTACAAGAGTCAACATTATTTCTAAGCACACAAACTGATTCACTTGCTCCAAGGCCTCACTGTTATCAAATACATATTATTATTTTCTTCTGATTACTTCTTGTAGATGAGTTATTATAAGAATGTACTTGTAGAAATTTTATTTTATCGTGTTTTAAAAATTCACGCACTTTGTTTTTCAGCTTTGGTTCATAAATTTAATATACTGTATACATTATATGTTTTTATGTTTCCTTCCTCAAACATTGTACTATTTTTATGTTTATAATATACATAGTTAGTTGTTCAATGCAAACGAGTGAATTGCATGTTATGTTACCTCGCTATAGTGAGTACACGGCATCTTGGCCTACTCTGATAGTATCTGCAGACATACTTATTATATAGGCCTTGTAAATTACACCTTAGTATTAATGCAAAACATTACATGGTATTTGATGCACTAATTACAGCAGTGAACGTTATAACGTATCTCTGTAGAATATTATAATAATATATCATACTCGTATATTGATGCCACAACAACCTGATAACGGTAAATATGGATATTAGTTTGACTATAATGATCTTACCACACAAATACATACTATCCTTTTTTTCTGTTTATCTTCCAAAACTATTTTGTGGCACCGACCAGTGGCGTGCGTTGCTCTATGTCGAAAGGTAGGGCTGTGTGTGTCATATCTAATTTCAAATCGAACATTCATTGTGCAAAAAATACTAACAATGTAAGCGGTATGTTTTACAGCTTCAGTGCAAGCAGTATGCGGATGCATGGCCTTGCGTTATGTATCCCGCTAAAAACTAGAATGAGGAAGTTAAAAGTACCGCCAGAGTTCGGTTGCAACCAAAAAGCATAAATTAGACAAAGACAAAGTTTACTTTAAAAAAATTCATATTTAGTAATGGGCATAATTGAATCATCTTATTCCAAAACAATGACCTTAAAATGTTGGTTCCCAAAATAAATTACGATTTTTAAATTCAGGTATCTATTGTTATTCTGACTCGTCTAATTTACAATTGATTATTTTTCGATTAGAGAATTAATAATGTATCGAATCTATGTTTTGATTGATGGATATCTTGAATATGTCTACTAGGTTATTTTTGTCTAAATATACATTTTTATCTAAATCCAAATCCCCATCTTAAACACTAATTATCCATGAATTCAACTCATCTAAAAAAAAACGATTGTCAATGGTTATAATCAATGAAACTAATATTGCTTTAATTATTGTTCAGTTGTCTCGCCTGGGCTACCACAAGCTGGTTGCTGGCGGGGCGGAGAGCTCCACTCAGTCTCCAGCCATGCCGTTGACGCAGAGGAGCAACGGAGATGTGCACGCTGATAAATCACCACAGGGGTAAGTTGTTTCACAAATATGTGTATTATTACAAGAGCATTTTTACAGGGGTCAGTTGGTTCTTACAGAAAAAAAAGAAATGGTATCCAAAGGGATTTTAATTTGAACCTACAATACCACATATCAATTATTTTTTATCTGTTTCTGAAGGTTATGTTTGGTTATGAATTTAGATATTTGTAAGATTTGTATCATTTTACATTATGAACATTTTTGGCTTTGTTACAACTGGTAATAGTAATTTTTTTCTAATCGTTTGTGCGTAATTCATTAATTTATCTTTTCTTGCAATCCTCCTAGTCTACCACAAATACAATTCAGTAATCATGATTGTAAATCAATAATGCTCATTAACTTCTGATGTGCCAAGATTGCCCATCGGACACACAAACTTTGTATTCGATGGGCCACGTAAAAACATGATTTATTTTCGTATATACGAGGTGTGTTCAAAAGAAATGGTAAATTTCGAATTTTTTCGAAAAGTTTTTATTTATTCATCAATATCCATTTTCTCCCCTTCAAAGTAACCCCCCTCAGATATAATGCACTTATGCCAGCGCTTCTTCCAATCCTCGAAGTACTTCTGGAATGCGCTTTTCGGTATGGTCATCAGCTCGTTCTTCGATTCTGACTTTATCTCATCAATTGTGGCAAAACGCTTTCCTTTCATTGGTCTCTTCAGTTTTGGGAATAGGAAAATGTCGCAGGGAGCCAAATCTGGTGAATATGGTGGTTGAGGTATGATTACGGTGTTGTTTTTTTCCAAATAATCACGAACAAGCATTGATGTGTGAGCTGGTGCATTATCGTGATGCAAAATTCATGATTTGTTTTTCCACAATTCCGATCGTTTGAGCCGTATTGCTTCACGCAAACGTTGCATAACTTCCTTGTAGTATTCCTTATTAACCGTACGACGTGTTGGCAAGAACTCATGATGCACCACGCCATTGTAATCAAAGAAAACTGATCAAAACCTTCACATTTGATCGAACTTGGCGTGTTTTTTTCGGTCTTGGCTCTTCTGGCCGCTTCCATTGGGATGATTGGGCCTTGGTTTCAACGTCATAACCATGTACCTATGTTTCATCACCAGTTATGACCTCTTTGAGCAAATCTGGATCGTCGTTGACGTCATTCAACAACTCCTGAGCGATACTAATGCGACGTTGCTTTTGCTCAAAATTTAGCAATTTCTGAACAAACTTCGCTGCCACACGTTTCATGCCCAAAACATGCGATAAAATTGCATGGCATGAGCCGATTGATATGCCAACATCCTCTGCAACTTCCCTAATAGTGATTTGACGATTTTCCAAAACCATTTTCTTCGCTGTTTCTTCGTTTGTTGACGTGGTTGCAACTCCAGGACGCTCATCGTCATTAACATCTTCTCGGCCTACTGTAAAGCGCTTGTACCACTTATAATCACTTTTTTGAGACAAAGTAGACTCGCCGAATGCCACAGTCAATCTTTTAAGTGCGTTGGAGCGCTTTATTCCATTTTTAACGCAAAATTTATTACATATTCTTTGATCCATATTTTTCAAAAGTAAAAAATCGAAGAACACACAAAAACGTGACTAACCTTTCCAGTTGTCAAAAACAAACCACTAATCCAAAATGGCTGATAATGCTAACATATGTGTACCAACATAACAAATAAAAAATTCGATAATCGAATGTACACAGCCTGCGAAAATTCAAAATTCACCTTTTCTTTTGAACACACCTCGTATGTAAAATATAAGTAGCTATTCTACTATACGAAAACATAATTTTGCAAAAAAAAGTAAGTTATTATTAAAATAGACTCAGCTAGTGCACAACGGGCTGCGTGCAAAATTTTACCCTCGGCACACTTCGGAAATATTAGGTCGCGGCTGTCAGTGCTCCAAAGGATAATGGGTTAGGGCATTAAAAATTAGTATTGTCCTGCTTCAGAGAGCTCCTTGGTAACCTCTTTGTTACAAGCATTGTTAATGCTCATAATGTTCATATTTTCCTTCATGCCTGTTAGAAAGTGACCTTTTTACTATTGAGCATACCAGTCATTGGGTAGGACATGCAAGAATTATAATTATCGTGTTTTAGTTAGTCCTATCTAATCTTATCCTATATTTATCTAGAACTTGCGTGAATTGATTCCGAAGTAACATTAAAGTAGTGTATCGCACCCTTTACTAGGTAAAAGATAAATATTGTTATAAACTTGGTCCGCGTGTCTAACGCTTTTTGTTGACTCTCATGATAACTACCAAAACACATGTTAACAAGAGATATCAATTGAGTGATAAAACTAAGAAAACTTTCCAAAAATATGTTGCAATTTTTTTTAATACAACTTTTGAACTCTTGTTTTATCCTTATTTGTTTTATTTAATGTCTTATATTTTCCTGTGTTCAGTACATTTGGTGCAAATAAAATTATTCTATCAAATATAATTGAGTGCAATATTTTATTGCTGTATTGTCACGTTGAATTGCGGAAAATAACCAGCGTTAATAAAATGCATACATTATTGTTTATGTAACTTGGTAAGAATTGCATGATTAATTTAATACTCTACTAAAATAGTATCTATTAACGTAGAAGTCACGGGTAATGCTTAGATTGCCTTTAAACAAATTTATCACATATTGAATTATGCTGTATGATGTTGTATGTCTTGTGTTTCACAACCCTTCACATCAGCGGACAAATCCTTGTGAAAGTATTCCGAAATCACAATTCTGCTACACTCAATGACATTACAAACATAGACGCGTTATTGTCTCCGTTTCCAGTAAATTATTTATTTAAACACTGGTCATGTATGACAAAGACAGACATTCAAACAATCTGTGGGTATGGACGAAATAGAAATACAACCGGGCGTCGTAGTCGCACTTAATAGTTGCGTTGAATACTATATCCTTCACCCCGGGTAAGAGTAAGCCAGGAAAAACGAGACACAGGAGCAAATATTTATATATTTTAACTATAATGAGTTATCACTCCCGGGATAACAATATTGGTATTACTATCGTAGATAGTATTGTAAGTATATTGTTTATATATTTTTATACAGTACAGAGATTCAAGTGAGTATAGAAATCTACACAGGTTAATTAATGACATCCACAGTAATAAATCGTGTTATTTGCTTTCAAACCAGTAAGTTTTACTTTTAAATTTATTTTTAAATGATCTGAACTCTCTGTGCTGCGAAGTGAAGGCATCATTTTCACACCCTTGAACGCAACCAACAGTTGTCCATTTCTGTCGACGTAGGTGTGGTTCATTGTTATTTATTATGAATTCACAGCTTTTATTTTTTTACAGAACTTTAGTGTCTTAAATTAGTAGTGTTTTTTTTTGCCATTGCCAGTAAAAGAATTCCACATAGGCGGCTCGGTCCAGTTGGAGACGATTATTTTTTCTGTATAATTAAATTAATTAATACATTAACCATTGTGTCTTTTACCCCATCATTCCCTAATCGAAAAAAAACGAATTCGGAACCCTGTACGAGTATTTCCCAATAACATAACAGTAATGTCATTCCAAGTGGGGAGCTAATTGTATTATTTATAATATGTAATTTGCTTGTAGTTATGAATGAAGTGTTATTTCTAGGTTTTACTAGCGTTTGACGTGTTATGGAAACACTTTCTCATCACACAGGAGAGCATTTGGCACTTATTTATGTAATTCTGTTAGAGATGGCACACGACTTCACGCGACGCGTGATAGTTTAATACTAAATCAAAGTATGGCAAGTACCGCATCTTTTGCTTGCCACTTTGTGAGCTCTACAATATGTCTATTGTTTGTGATAACACTGGCTACATGAACATAAAACGTTTTTCTATCACCATGTTTTAATTTTTAATTTATAGTCTCTTAATTCAGTCGGCTTTGTGAGGTAACCGGGATATCATTATAAGATGTCTAACGAATGTAAATCAGAATTTAAAACATGAAAATCGTTAATGAAGAATTTATAAGCTTAGATCAGTGATTCCCAAAGAGCCGCAAATTATTACAATTTTTTTTCTTATTTTAGATCAATTCTATAATCATATACACTTAATTTTCGGCGATAAACAGACTCATTGGGAATTCCTGGCATTAGGGATATGTGAAATGCTATAATAACAATAAATGTTAAGTAATAATAGATTGTCTATAGTTAAATAGAGCATTACAAAAAAAAAACATTTGTACAGCGCCCTTGAGGTGATTTTTAACAAAAACAGGGCTATATAAATCATCCAAATATTATTATTCATTAGTGGAGTTGTAAAACCCGCTCTGGAAATTTTGCAACTCTGGATATAGTTGTGAAAAACTGTTTGGAGCACCTTGAATACAAAAATAATTAACATTTTATTCCAAATATCTAAATAATAAAACATTATTGTTTTGATATTTAGCGAATAATATTAATAATATATTTACTTTCTATGGATTTTTGAGAATGTATCAAAATCAGTAGACAGGTTTTTGCAACTTCACTCAATTGTTTTTTGGGGTAATCAGCCGTGTTGCGCTTCCTCCTCCTTTAACCAACGTTTCAGACAGCCTTGCAGTTTCCATCATGAGGGCAGATGTGAAATCTACCTAACCATCTGACATATTGTTTGTGTACAAATCATATAATATTATTAAACTTGTTTGCAGAGAATGGTCAGGACCGGGCCGGGGAAAGAACAATGGCACGGGAGCTGGGGACCACAGCTCGGAGGTGGACTGCTCGCACATGGTGCTCTGGCGGCACCCCTTTACCACGCTGGAGTACTTCGGCAAGGAGGTGTGGACCCTGGTGCTGCAGGCCGCCGAAGGGTAATTCACACATCTTTCTTTCATTCAATCACACACCTCCGTAGTGAATTCCTTATTTCGACTGTCCCAACCCACAGTGTCAGTGTGATTTGGTAACTTTGCATGAGAGTTGTTTAAAATTTTGTATTTTCTTTTTTTTATGGGCAAGAAATAATATAGCGTTGTTTTGATATTTTTCATGAACTCATATTTAATTGTAGTAATATTTATATTGCAGCAACTGTTGTGCAAAGTTCCCCATATTTGCACATCCAACATTGTTCTTTGGGACAATCGATTCTTTTATCTGATTCTATATATTTCTTCATAAAGAATAATAATTTCACTGGGACAGCTCTTTTGGGCAGGGCATGTAGCAATGATGGAACATTTGTGACCACCAAATAGGCTACTTATACTTAGCAGGACTGCGGAGTGTTATATTCAGGTGACTGGATAGCAGTGGCATGCAGTTCATAAAGGCTGAAAAGCTGTGCCTACCTTTAAAAAACATACCAAATAAAGAATGTCACTATGGTTATTCATTCTATACATGGATAATTGTATTAAAGAATTGAAAAAGATGGTCTTGGGTGCGATAATAAGTAATCTGAAAGTATGTTGCCTGTTGTATGCTGATGATGCTGTGGTGCTAATTGCTAACAGTATGGAAGATCTACGGTTCCTCGTATCTAGGATGAAGAATGAGCTAATTATGAATGTAAGTAAGTCTAAAGTCGCAGTGTTTGAAAGAGAGAGTAGGGATATTCAAAGAAGGGTGAATGCAGGAAACTCCATTAACGGTGGCCTGAATGCGGTTGGTGCTAACAAAAATTTGTCTAAAGAAGCGAAGCTAGCAGTCCACAATGAAGTGCTGATACCAACCCTGATATATGGCAGTGAGGCATGGAACTGCCAGAGGAAGGATGAAAGTAAACTGAATACTGTGGAAATGAGATCTCTGAGGCGAATGTGTGTTAAACTATTTATGATTGTGGTAATAATGTTGAGATTCGCAAAGAATGCAAGGCTGATGTAAGCATAGTGAGTTAGATTAAGAAAGGAACCCTTAGATATAGAGAATATATGACGCAAATGTGAATGGAAGAAAAAGCCGGGGACACCCAAGGGAAGACATGGCACGATTAAGTGAATCAAATACTTGAGTCGGGCCATGACAGAAGTCAGATTAACAGAAGAGAATGTATGAGACGGTGTATGAATGTTAATGAAGCAAGAAATGTATGTCAAGAGGGAGTGTTGTTTGGTGGTTTGTCCTCTCTGCCTACCCCTGCGAAGAAACGGCGTGATGTTTAGTTAGTTAGCCATGAGAAATAAAGATTTAACTTGGGCAGCTCATTATATGAACACAAGCCAAAGATAGTTTTATGATATGAATTTCTAGTTCTCAACAGACAGGTGGCATATTATTATCATAATATGTACCTGGACATGTTTTTTAGTGTCAACATCAATATTTGTAAACTAAGAATGCCTTCTCGGTTTGCTTTGTTGACTGACCTACATCTTCGACGCTGTTTGTGTGTTTATATATTTTCTTTTCCGTGATCTGATGACTACTCGCAATAATGATTGATTTCAACATACAAAATAAAGTTGTCATTGGCATGTTTTATAATTTGTTTTGTTGTATGTTTGTTTCAGGCTTCCGGCGTACAAGGGATTAGTTATATTTAGCTTACTACTGTCTACACTTGTAGTGATAATGTTCCAGATAAATGGCCCGCATCAACCTATACTAGAGGTAAGTAAATACTTTTATGATATTCGAGTGAAATCATTTTTTTTAATCAATGAATATAATATTTACAACTCTCAAAAAGAAACGTGAAACCGAAAAAACACAAATAAATTCGGGTAGAATCTTGTAGTCATGATAAAAAGGTAGCAGCCAAAAATATATGGGAATTAAATGTCCCAGGCAGGCGGTGGGTGTTTTTTTCTATACAAATCTACAGTTTTATTCCGAGCTTCATGAACTTTTGCACACTTGACCTACAAAACAAGAGGAAGGTCACTGTCTACATGAGATTTCGTAAAACCACACCCATCCCCCTTTCCCAGCCTTAAAGCTAAATTTAGTACTTGATGAAATTTTGCACACTTCACGTTCAAAATAAGAGGAAATTGCCAGATAGGGAGTAGGAGTATGAGTAGGGGTAAGGATTTCAAAACTTTTCTCCAAACCTTCAGTACTACTTCGGGTACTTCAGCTAGTCTTTATTATATAAAGAAGAATGTCCCTGGCAGTGTGTTTGTTTTGTATACAAATCTACAGTTTTATTCAGAGCTTGATGAAATTTTGCACACTTTACTTTAGAAACAAGGAGAAAGTCACTGTCTTCATGAGATTTCAGAAAGCCATCCCCTTCCCCCTTTCCCACCACATATAGCAGAAATTTGGTACTTCTTGATGAAATTTTGCACACTTGACATTCAAAATAAGATGAAAACTACTGGGCAGGGGTAGGTAGGGGGTAAGGGTAACAGAAAATGTGATGATGCCCTTTACTTAGTACCAAAACAGTGTACCATCAGCGCAGGTGACAATAAGGAGTTAATTTATGTACCTACCTATAATATGTTTTCGGTCTTTCACTTGCTTGTCATTTGCTTTAGTATAATCTTTGCCCGATGATAATTGTTGTTTATTGTACTTTTTAATTATTATTACTTGTTAAACATTCATGTATGTAAGTTTTGGGCATATTGCCTGTTTATGTACTAAAATAAAATAAAATAATATAAAAAAATAAAAATAACAGGGGTAACACATCACTACCACAAAATTTTACTATAAACCATTCATAACCTCGGGCACCGTCGGGTACTTCAGCTAGCTGAAGATAATATTGACAGTTCTTAGAAATCGAAGTATGATACCGAAAAAATGACAGGATGAATTGGGGTTGCTGTAGCTCCAGTGGTTTAGAGCACAAGGTCCCGGATAGACCATGAGGTCCTGGGTTCGAGTACCAGCTGCTACATCCGTCATCTTTTTCATTTCTCTGTCTTTTTGGTTTTATGTTTCCTTTTGAGAGTTGTTAATATTATCGTATGATTAAAAATATATTACAATGAGGTTTATAAGCTTCAATAAGTTATTCCGAGAAATAAAAAAAATTCACTCTCCTTCGGGGTCTAGGCAATATAATATCATGTAATGAGAAAGCTGGTGTTCTTTCTAAAACATATGTCTGACCATAAGAAAAAACGAGATAGAACAAGTTTTATGAGGACTGTCATTTGGTGGCAGATATGGCACAACGGGACCCAAGTGGTTATTAAAATCTGAGGAGTTTTTAAACTAGTATCTCAAGCCAGCGAGTTTGTTGAGTGTTTTATTCCTGGGTGCTAATTGTGTCGTAAGCTGAAGTGATGTTATGCCCGTTGAGCAATTTATCTACCTTGTTTCACCCTCGTCTTTTATGGTATTCAAATCTTTTTAATGGGGTCTGCCAGGGTTGCCATCGGGTGTTTAGTGATGTCTCCTAGTTCCATGTAGATGCGCTGTAGTTTACCAACAGACGAAATGAATGCACAATGACCAACTCTTTTTTAAAGGTGAATTCTGCAAAAGTGTCCCAATTGCTTGCAACCAGTGGGTCTATGAGATCTCCGATTGAGGTATATTGTGAGGCTGAAGGGATTGTAGGGGAGGAGACGAGGTAGAGGAAGGTTGTAAAGTACCTAGCCATTCATATCTGGTCACTTACTGCGATTTAAGCCATTTTAAGCAACATTCCTATTCCGAGTAGCTCTTTCACTAGTGCTATACAACCTATAACCCATCAATTTTAATTGATTAACTTTAATGTATGTTTCTGTTCCAGGTGGGTCTCTCCTCCGCCCTGTGGTGGGGGTGGTGGGTGGCCCTGGGCATCCTGTCCTCGGTCGGACTGGGCACGGGCCTTCACACCTTTCTGCTGTACCTCGGCCCGCACATCGCGCAGGTCACGCTGGCGGCCTATGAGTGTGGCGGCCTCAATTTCCCCAGTCCGCCATATCCTGATGAGTGAGTACCGCCATACAACTATTAACCCGTTCACTGTGTTCTCGATGTCCAAGGTGTGGAACAAAATGCTTCCAGATTTCATACCGTCACTTTGCAGTGGTGGTACATGTAAAAAAAAAAGAAATCACATCGTACCATACATTCCTTTGACTTTTAGAGGTGAATGAATTGATTCAATATTTTATTCAGAATTTATTGGCACACAAACGAACTGTAGGGGCACGCTGATCCCGATCTGCGGAGAGGTCTGGGAGGTGAGATAGCACGACCTCCCGTTCCCTCTGCAAGGAGGAACGGTACTAACGACAAGACCCTTATTTACGACTTTTGTAATTCTGCGGGCCTTGTCGGTGTGACGTTGCTTGGTTTGGTTCCGGTGTGAGGCAGTAGTCCGATGGAAGTCCAGGGTAAAGCGGTGGTCAGAAGAAAAGAAGGCGAGTAAATGGGAAGTCGAGCGGGCAGTGGAGAGAGAAGGAGTCTTGTCAGGCTGGCGATCAAAGGCTAACTAACTCGAACTGGTTTTCGCAGGCCACTTGAGGTAGTCCACAATGCACGGACCACGGACCTACCGCGCTGTGTGGATGCCCGACAAGCCCGTCTCATTCCCACCGCCGTACTGCTCTGACGCTTTATTCAAGTCATTCCAAACAAAGGTGGCTAGGCACATCCTGCCAATCGAACAACACATTTACAAAGCATCGGGAGTCGGAATCGTTTTTGAACAACGAAACAATATTTATTAGACGATCCGACCCCCTTACAAATTAGGCATAATATCAATCTATACAATTAAAAAACTAAACACACAATATTATTAATCAAATAGGCGCCAAGACGTCCGACACAATTTTATTCACAATTTATTTGACCAATTTATTTATTTTTTGCTCATGTTAGTGAAATTTTTACATTAATATTTGATTTGTTAAATTGTTTTCTGATTAAATGTTTATTTTTCAGAATCGTTTGTCCGGAAAACATTGATCCTAGTTGGGAGACCTCAATATGGAATATTATGTCCAAAGTAAGTTCATCATATTAAATATTAATTCATAATTTATCAATATTAGAAAGGTTTTTTAAAAATATCGTAATAACCATATATAATGGACAAACCATTGTTGTCAATTTGACATATTTACATGCTATGACAAAACAATAACATCATCTTCTTGATTGAAGATCTTCTTGATTGAAGATCTTCTTCTCCTTGTCGTATTTGGGTCGGGGACCCATAGCATCTAGAAGGCACTTCCAAGCATCCCTGTCCTTCGCTATTTGAGCTGCCTATGTTCATTGCAGCCTCTATTAGCAACTTCTAATTCTACTTGTTCTTGCAAGTTAATAATTTTCCAATAACATTAGACAAAAATTATCAATTACATTGTAATTGGCTGTTCTTAAATTATTTTAACTAATGTCTATGTTTATATTATTTCCAGGTACGCGTAGAAGCCATGCTGTGGGGCCTGGGCACCGCCCTCGGTGAGCTGCCCCCCTACTTCATGGCCCGCACGGCGCGCCTGGCCCACAAGCCTGTGGCCCTGCCCGCTGCCAGCGCCAAGGGGGCGCAGTCCACTCTCCTGGACCGCGGCAAGGCGCTGGTGCAGCAGCTGGTGGAGAAGGTGGGCTTCTTTGGCATCCTGGCCTGTGCCTCCATCCCCAACCCACTGTTCGACTTAGCCGGCCTCACCTGCGGACACTTCCTCGTGCCCTTCTGGACCTTCTTCGGGGCCACCCTGATAGGCAAGGCCATCATCAAGATGCACATACAGAAAATGTTTGTCATTGTGGCTTTCAATGAGAAACTCATCAGGTAATAAAAACATTTTTCGTTGAATGTTGTCAGTTAAATTCAATATTGGGATTTTTCAGGAGCTGAAAAGCGTTATCTTCCATAGCTTTTTTCCTATCAGCTCGGTCATATGCTTTTTGTAGAATGACAAAATCACAGATAAGTTTTAATTTTTTGTCAGAAACTTAACTTTGTTAGCATGTGTAATGAAAAAATTTAATCCATGTACCCCCTTCCACGCATGAAAGCGCCTTGCACATCCCATTTTGATCCGTTATTTTCATTTGTACCCTCTCAATCAATATTCTTCCATACAACTTACCAACAGAACTTAGAAGGCTAATAGCCCTATGGGTTCCACATTCCATGCGGAACTCTTTTCCTTTTAAGAGAGGCATGATCACATAGAAATATTTTTCTTACTTGAAATATTACAATACAATGCCGACTGTCTGAACTGTATTAATAGAAGAAGAAAAAAAATATAAATAGTAGTAGTTATTTTTTTTTTTATAGGTTATTGCCTCGAGTTTTCTGGGAAACCTGCCAAATATGTCAAGACAACTTGTTGAGTACAATATAAACAGATATTTTTAAAAAGTAACCTGCATTACTCAAATGTATATTGGATATTGTGAGAAAATAATTTAACAATTTACATTTTAAAATAAAATGCATAAAGATGTGAGGTTATGATCGGTTTCCGAATTTGACGGTTTGATATTTGACAGTGAAAACGATATAACTGTTTTTTTTTTAATTGCTTCAAATGTACAAATATATCTTACCTCTTCTACATTTAAATTTTGAACGTCTAATAAATGGCTTCTTTAATATTATGTACATTCACAAAAATACCAAGAAGCACTTTCCACACAATTATCTCGCTTACAAAGTGTTAAAAAATAATTGGTTTGAATATTAAATGTGAAAATGTACATGTAGACCAAAATAGTGCTTTATTAAAGTTACATCCTTTTACCTTTGAACCATTTGTGTAGCCATTTAAAGCAATTTAAATGATAGCTGCCCATTTTTTCTACACATATCAGTTGGCCTGTAGAAGCTTTGTTATAGATGATTTCGTATTTTGTATTTCAGTGAGGCACTTGGCTGGCTTCACAACGTCCCGGGGGGCATCGGGGCCAAGTTGGAGGAGCCCCTCCTCGGCATGCTGCAAAACCAGCGCACGAGGCTCCACTCGGGCACCGGCCACCACGCCCCCGCATCCAAGCTCTCCATCATCTTCGAGAAGCTGGTGCTCCTCATGGTCGCGCTCTTCCTGGTTTCCATCGTCAACTCCCTGGCCCAGAGCTACGCCCGTCGCCTCCACAGTAAAACACACAAGAAGAACAGAAAACAGAAAGATTAACGCCACGCTCCCTAGCTCCTTAGCTCGTAGTAGTTTAATTTTCCTTTGAGGAATGCATGGCGCCAGTGTTTGAAACGACCCGATGACAAATTTACAAGTATTATAGAACTATCAATCATTATTGGGAACCTTGTGTTTGTTGTTAATAGTAATAATGATAGGAGTGGTTGCGTTGCGTGGGTTTGTGTTATGATTTCTATCACTAAAGAGATAAACCAATGGAAGTTTTGTGAGTTTTATAACTTCTGATGAAATTGATCAAATATCGAAATTATTTCTTGAACAGAAGGTCAATTTCATCGGTCCGTCTGGGGCGACATCCGTTTTAGACATCAACTAGATGCAGTTTAGATCGCCGCCCTTCTAGGGACTATCTAGTTCAGTGTGATTACTTTATTGTGTAATTGCTTTGCATTGTGTAAAAGCATACCTGCTTTGGTGCATTTTTCTACACAATTTGTATTGCGTTCAGTGGTTTGGTCTTCGTTGCAAAAATATTAAAAAGGTATACTAGAATCACAATCACTGTGTGGATTTTAAAAATCTTTTTTTGGAGGTTTTTCAAATTTCATTGGCCCATGCTGAATTTATTGAATGTGGTCTTTGTAATATTGTTAACTAACCAGTCCATTTTTAATTAACCGACACTGATATTATAATGAATGTGTTAATTTTTTATCCAACTCCCATGTATTTACTTTATTTAATAATCTAATTCCATTATTTTATAAATCCATTTTAAGTAAATTGTGATGTTTGTATGCTCTACGTAAAGAATTCTATTTGAAAATCTTGCTGTCTCTTACTTGGCAGAATTTCTAATAGATTGCTTTAAGTAGAAAACACCAATATTATGAAAATAAATAGACAAATATGGTCGTCTCAAAGTAATGATGGATTTCATTTGAACGAACACTCTGAAGCAATATTTAGGTAATATGGTAATTTTTTATCACTCCAGAAGGGGTTATTAGAAGTAATGTATAAAACTTATTGCTGATAATTATTATTTATGACAATTTCTGTCATCCCGTCATCATTTTGATTTTGGGATATCATCGCCCTTTTGGTGTATCTACAGTTTGACAATAAATATACATATTTTATAACAATTTTCCAAATTATATTTCCTTCCAATATGATGCAGAATCATCCTCTTTCCAAGTACAGTAGAACCCTGTTATTTCGAAATCCACGGGACTTTAAAAAGCATTTTTTTAATTAATGAATTCCCAGTAATTTGAAAATAAATAAATAGAATTCTAATAAGTCAAGGTCTGCGGCCTCCCTGTCAAACTCTGGTAGGTATTCGATGTAAATTTGTATTAATATGAAGTTATCCCTTGTAAATCGAATTTTCGTGGCTGGTAAACAGCGTGACTTGGCCGTAAAATTTTGGTATTCAAAGTAAATTTGTAATAATGCGATCTATTCCCGTGTAAATCGATAATGAATGCCGGTTACCAATGCGGCCGGACCGTAAAATTCATAAATTCGTAATAATGTGACATTCTCACGTAAATTGAAATTTCACGGCTGATTATTATCGGCACCGGGCTGTAAAATTCATATGTTCTAAGTAAATACGTAATGCGGACGGCCCATCAGATACAGATTTACGCAATAATAATATGAATTAGTATGATGTATGACTATACAAGTCGATTTTTTTAAAACTTTAATTATGTATCTTTTGGTGAAATTTAAACTTAATTTGGGAGAATTTTGAAACTATTATTAATGAAAGAATTAAGTGTATTCAATGGCAAAACGACAACCAACCAATTGTTAATATGGAAATTATGATAATGTTATTATAAATATTAATTTCATTCTTGGAGTTAAAGCTTCTAAATAGGTACACAATTTTATTACTTATGTTTAGTTATGGCTTACTATGAATATGATATACAATTATGCACGGAGTTAATTTTGACATCTGAAAACATAACTTCAAAAATGAGGCTCGGAATACTAGAAATACGGACAAATTGAATTGAATGCGTCTGGTTATATCTTTACACTATGGTACACTGCAACAACAATAGTGATGAGGTGCTGACGTTTTACAATGTATTCTTCAATTGAACACAGTTAAATTTTTAAGAATAAAATATGTCTCAAATTTGACATACAAAATCCAGTACAGTATCTGTTAAAAAACAAAACTTGACTATACACTATATCGCCACGATTTGCCATAGATTTGAAGCGTTTTCACG
Organism: Halesus radiatus; assembly: GCA_022606495.2. NCBI lineage: Eukaryota > Metazoa > Arthropoda > Insecta > Trichoptera > Limnephilidae > Halesus > Halesus radiatus. The sequence goes on from JAHDVE020005671.1 coordinate 62,973, forward strand.
GGCTTTGAAATATTCAAACTTGTTGAACATTTTTTTAACTATGAAACCGAACTTTAAAAAAAATATCAATAATAATTAAAATAATGGACTCTAGTTCGTTATTAACAAATTTCGAATAATTTTTTTTTTTTCTGTGGACTTTTGGCAAAAATTTCAACTACTTGTTTTTTTCAAATTAAAGGGGTTCCACTGTACTACTAATTTCTGTATACTGTTTATACATAATGTGTAAAATAGGCGCCTGGACCATAGTGATACATATATTAAAGTAACATCTTTTTACTTTTTGACCATCTTGGTGTTGCCATTTAAAGCAATTTAAACGATTGCAGGTCCCTCCATTTTTATGAACATTTATTTGTCAGACTGTATGATATGACGCGCTGTCCTTGAAAGAATCATGATATTTAATACTTAATATATAAATAATAGATGATTTTAAAATTCCTTGAAGATTTTCTATAGCTTTTATACAAAAAAATGTGTTATTTTAGATTTCATTATTATTTGTGGGAAATCTTCACCGGTATATTTACTTCCAAAGCGAAACACTTTGTAAAAGATGATCATTGCGAATAGCCGGTGAATGCCCCGGGCTAGGCTACGTTTAAATGTATGTAAATTTGATTTATGTGATTACTTTACTTTACGTGTAATAATTAAATTTAAGATCTGCGAAGATATGTTTTGTAAGCTAACATTATTGATATGAAACAATTTGTACGTAGGAGCTAATTAATTAGAGATTGAAGCGTTCCTCGGTGCGATCAATTCTGATGATGAATCATTTATTTATTTATAAAAGAATAATATGACGTTTAGTGTTGCTATGTAAATGCTACCAGCTTGGTGCACATTTTCCAATACATTATATCTATATATATATTGTTTAGATACTTGTTTGTGTTAAAGAAAGATTGCGTATAATAAATAAATAATATATAATTTGTCAACATCTGAATAGAGTGAAACTCTTTCTTATAAGGTTTTCCAAGGATCAAATGAAAGAAACAGATCTGAAGCATGAAAACTTTGGTAACGTTATAAGTGGGTTTCACTGTACATAGTTTTATTCTATTCTACAACCATATAGCAATAGTTTATTCCAAAATGTATAGCTTAAAATGATTCATAAATGGTTTTTAAAAGCCGTTTCAAATAATAAGGACATCTTTGACCAAATTAGTTGATAAAAATTATGCAATATTAGCATTTTTCCTAAGAAAGCCAAAATGAAAAAAATCTTATTAAGTCGAAATGAATTACATATGTGTTTGAGTACCTGCAGTGTAATGTTTACTTGGTTAAAGCACAATTTAATTGTAGTATGCAAAAGATGCATAAATTCAAGTCATTAATTTTTTTGTTTCCCAAATCTCAATGTGTTTATTAAGATTTGTTTTCTATGGTTAAAATCAAAATTATTATTTTTCAATTTCGTTTCGGAGAATAAACAAAGCATTAATTTGTTTTATTGTCAATTTAACCGATAACAAATCTTGGTAAAAATAATAAAATTCTCTATGTTTTTGTTGTGAACCACAACACAAGTCATCGTATTAATGCTTTAACCATACCTTACGATAATGTAACTACGCGTACATTTCAAATATGTAACTTTTATTGAAAGAAAGAATAAAAAATATAATATAACATTTAAATACATACATACAAATATTAATTATAAGTCATTAATTTTGAGTACCACAATTTAAAGCCTCGTTTGATAAAGTAGCTTTACAACATTGTTTAACGTAGCGGTCATAATTATGGATAGATTTCATTGTAGAGTTAGCATCAACTAAGAAAAATTACCGAATATAATTTTTTTAAATTATTGTCGAGACACATCTTTTAATTTTTTGAACGTGTGCTATATAGATCTCTTGAAGTAATTATTATTATATGTAATTAGAAAGATTTGCAATAGTAATCATAATTGTTCACTTGTGAGGTGAGAAGCGTTTTTGTCTTTGAACAGCACCGTATTCCTAGTTTTTGTACTTTGTGTTAAAGAATATTATTTTTTAACAGCAATTGAAGGGCTCAAATAATAATGTAAGGTTTTGAATGGCAGCCCAATGTAATATTTGATTATTTTCATCTAAATGTATTGGTGGTTTGTTAATATATTATTTCTTACAAAAAGAAGTTATAAATATATTTATTTATCAATTTAACAAAATTGTTTTATTTTATTTGTTAAAATAGTGAGAAATCATTATATTTTCCTTTTACTGAAAAAAAAAGTCTGCTTCCCCTTGCCCTACTCGGGTTGGGGACCCATCGCATCGACAAGGCGTCCCTGTCCTGTGCTACTTCAACGGCATCCGTCCACAGTAGGTCCAGCCTCTCGCACAGCTTCTGGAGTTGCTTCTCCCACCTGTGAAATAAATAGTTAATATTAATAATGGTTTATATAATAATTCATAATCGGAAATAAATAATTAATTATTGGTAACAATTTAGACAGGCTTTAGCCATATTTGGTGACCAGATCTGAATAGCCTACTACCCCACCTTCCTCATCTACTTCTCCTTCTCACTACCTTCAGCCTCACAAAATACCCTAATGGGGATGCCATAATCTCACTGGCTTCAGGCTGTTGGGACTCTTGTGCGGTATTCGCATAAATAGATGCTTATTTATGTTATGCGAAGTATCGGTTATATCAGTTTTTAGGTGTCAACTTGTAGTATCTTAAATTTCAGTTTTCCGAAGGACAGATACATTAAATAAAAATGGATTGACACAACGGGGAGAATTGGAAAATGATTTCCCACATGTAATTCCTTAATTTGCTCGTCTCACTTTGGGGAAAATTATTTTAAACCAGCAACAAAATTTCGGAGACTTTTGCATCAGATGTTCCTACATTAAAACTTATAAATAAATGATTCAGTGTGTTTACTATTCAATTTTTATAAATATGTTTTTAGAATTTCAAGTTGGATAAATACAATAATTTTTTTTTTCCTTGTACATATTTCTACTATATTAACCAATTTTTGTTATTACAATTTACAGGCCTCGAGTGAACCCACAGCCTCTACTAAGTTCACTACAACAAACACCAACAATTAACGATTCGCCTAGGAAAAAAAATTGTTATTTATTGAAATTTTTTTTTAATATGATCTCAAATTGCACATAAAACTTCTCCAAACAATCAAAAGAAATTTAACACAATGACAGATATTATGAATGCACTGGAAGAAAGAAATCTGATAAATGCAGATCAACAATCATTGTTAGAAAGCTCTGATGTTGGAGTCAAGGACCTGATAACTCCGTGTAATGCGGGGCTTTTATCAGGATGTACCGTTGAAACTAAATATACTGCCGGACTTAAAACCTTTGTATTGACCCTTCACTTCTATTAGCCGAAAGCATATGAATATGTTAGACAAAAGTTTGAGATATGTTTTGCCTCATACCATAAAATAATGGTATATCTCTTGTACCAGACGTATTGGCACACAAACGAACTGTAGGGGCACGCTGATCCCGATCTGCGGAGAGGGCTGGGAGGGGAGAAAGCACGACCTACCATTCCCTCTGCAAGGAGGAACGGTTTTAACGACAAGACCCTTATTTACGACTTTTGTAATTCTGCGGGCCTTGTCCGTGTGACGTTACTTGATTTGGGTTCAGTGAGACAGTAGTCCGATGGGGGTCCAAGGTAGGCGGTAGTCAGAAGAAAACAAGACGAGTAGATGGGAAGTCGAGTGGGCAGTGGAGGGAGAAGGCGTCTCGTCAGGCAGGCGATCGAAGGCTAACTGACTCGAATTGGTTTTCGCAGGCTATTTGAGGTAGTCTACGACGCGCGGACCTACCACGCTGTGTGGATACCCGACAAGCCCATCTCTTTCCCACCGCCGTACTGCTCTGACGCTTTATTTAAGTCATTCTTTTTCTGAGCGGTCGATGAGAACACGCTTCTCACTAACCGCCCAGAATACATTAACAAAGATGGCTAGGCATATCCCGCCAATCTGACAACATATTTACAAAGGCATCAGGAGTTGGAATCGTTTTCGAACAGTGAAACAATATTTATTAGACGATCCGACCCCCTTACAAATTAGGCATAATATCAATCTATACATAACAAATATGAAGACGAAAATGGCCGCGTCAAAACATTCTGGGAGAGGCGGTCACGTCCGATACATCTCTGTAGATTCACGCCCAGGCTTTACTTAGAGTCTTAATGCACTAAAGGTAAACGTTAACTCTACCGGTTATAGTATTGTATGGATGAGACGGCTATTAGACAGCGTTTAGAGTGGGACGGTACACATATGAACGGATATGTAGATATCAGAAGTTGAAAGGTGGAGATTATCTTATTTATATATTATCCCATTTATGTTTACTTACCTCTTGTATATATGTACATGTTTTTTTTTGTTTATTTGTAGAAATACTTAGCATAAATAAAATATCATAATATGAATCTATGTAACATCTATAATTACATGTTTATTATTTTTTAAAGGATTTGCCTACTATAACCAAAACAAAAAATGTATTTCTCTTCAAATTCTACCTGATTTATATAGCAAAATTAAAACATTAAAATAAAACTAAACACATCAATACTTGTACCACATTTAACACACCCACCTGGTGAACACCTCAGGTTCTCCTAGTGAGGTGGTCACGACATACATAACACTCCGTTCACAGTATCACCTCTTCAAACCTACCTTACACTCCACATTATAAAACATCATGCAGAGCACCTTTATTACATATATTTTTTTATTTTTTTTAATGGTCCTGTATAATATATAGATATAAATAAATAAATGAAACTTCAAAATAAAGGCCCCAACACGGATAGAGCACCCAGTGCTGGTCAAATTACTTGTTATTATTATTGTAAATGAATAGATAAATAAAGAATATAAAAATTCTCATTTGATGGATTTTGACAAAAAACACACCACATGTGTTATTGCGAATTATTGGACAAAACCAAAAAACTTCAGGGACGAAATTTAGTTACCTAATTATAGGTATTAAACAAATCGATATGGCTCGTTATGAATAAGGGCTCCCTAAAAACGTCCAGAATCAAGATCACACTTATTCGATTTTTCTGTTCAGAGAAAAATAACTTTTTATTATATGAAAGCTAATTTTGAATAATTTCATAAAAAAAATCGATTGTTGTTTTTAAATGTCTATTTGTGGTTGGACCAGTTCTATAGTATCTCATTAGAATGTACACACGGGAGTTTGTTTCAGCATTAGTACCAACGAAATTGATATGCTAGGTGTGCAGGTGTGGAAAGGGGCGGGCACTTCCATAAAGGCGTGAGTGTACAGTAGTATTGGTTAAAAACTATTTTTTTACCAACACTACTATGACACTTGGCCCCATAGCAAAAATGGATTACACCATATCTCTATATATTCTATGATCTGAGATCATAACGATATTAACAAAAATCTATGTATGAAATATGCACTATTTATTTATTTAATTCTAAAGAATGTATTTTTTTTATTGTTTTCAATAAAACAAAAGATTTTTATAGCGCTGTTTTCGGGGAAAAGGCAAAGTCAATGGTGGTTAGGTTAACATAATTGAGGGTTAGGCTTGGTTTGGATAGGTTAGGTTACGTTTGGTTTGGATAGGTTAAGTGAGGTACGTTAGGTTGGACTAGGTTAGGTTTGATTAGGTTCGGTCAGGTTGACTGAAATGTGTGGGTAAATAAAATTAATAATAATGTGTATTATGAAAATATTAAATCGTAGGTATTGTGATTTAAATTAGGGAATATTAAAGAAAAATTAATTCAAGTAGCAATTTACCAGCATAAAATGATGAGTTTTTATTTAGTAAAAATAAAAAAAAACCTTAATCACCTCCATTGGGTGCAACGGGCAAAACGCAAGCCTACATAAACTTTTCCCACATTTCATAATGTTATATTTTGGTTTATGATTACCTAAAGGTTTAGGTTATATTAGGATAGGTTTCGTTAGGTTAGGTTTGGTTAGGTAAGTTTAGGTGAGGTTGGACTAGGTAAGGTTAGGTTCCGCCTGGTTTACTGAAATGTGCAGGTAACTTAATTTAATAATAATACGTATTATGGATATATTTAATCGTAGATGTCAAATTATGATTTGAATTAGGGAATAATGAAGAAAAATAAATTCAGGTATCAATTATAATTAATCACCTCCGTTGGGTGCAATAGGCAAAACTTTGGTAATAGTTAAAAAAGATAGAATTTGTACAAATAAAATTCTTTTTCACGAGTAGGTACTGAAAAATTATTTAACTCAACAGCCATATAATACCGGGATTATTTGAGGTTATGTATCACTTTTCACAGTATTCGAGAAGTTTTGACATTTGCAACTTGCACCTGTTTATCATTTGTTTGTGAAATCGTGTATTTCAATCCTATAAAATGGCTAAAACAGTGGATTTAGAGCTTCGCAAGGCATTTGTTCAACTCCAGTCGAAAATGGTGGAATCCAGCCAGAAAATTCAGCTAATAGAAGCTCAAATGCAAGGACTCAACCGGGTTCGGATGCACCTTGAAATCACGCAGCAGGAAATCAATTCCCTGACGCCGACCACCAGAACTTACGAATCTGTCGGCAGAATGTTCATTCTAACAGATCTCCCCGAAGTCAAGACGAGTTTGAAGGCCCGCCATGCCGTGGCGCAAAAGAAGATTTCAGATTTGGAAAGCAGTAAAACCTATCTGGAAAGAAGCTTGAAAGAGAGTGAAGATAACCTCAGGGAAATGGTTCAGCTCCGTAAAGACCAACCCGCATAATCTCTGTTCCAAGTTATAATTTAATTTACTCAGTTATTTTTATCCTCGAGTCTAATTTCGCGAATATGGTTACATTCAGATCTCATATATCTGTAATTTGATGATAACTTTGCATATTACTAACCATCCCGCGAGACCTTTTTTGAATAGTGAAAACAATTATGTGAATCTTCTAAAGGCCGTAAAGTGGTTGAAGATCCTCAATTGATATCTCAGGATTCGTTGGTCCGGGGGTAGTGTGCTCGTAAAATTTTTATAAAATGTTCGATCGCGATTTTTTTATAAGAACGTTTGTAAAACACCATTGCTTTGCTTTCCATTCTTGTGTCATCCTTAAAAATTACCTTACAGTAATATCTTTTGTTGGGCCCAGTGATACTAACATTTTAATTTTATACTCAAAAATTGTGTTTGATTAAAACATGAAAATATATTTATATCCATGCTATGTTTATTAAAAATTAATAAAAAATAATTTAAAATACTGTTTTTTTTTTGCATTCAGAAATTTGAATATTTGTTTAAACTTTATAGTGCAAGGCTCAGAATTGAATGCATCCCCGAACAAAAAGCTGTTCTGGTCAGTGGCATGCACTCCATAAAGGCTGAAAAGTTCTGCCTGCCCTAAGAAAAACGAATCTTATAAATAAATTTAAATGCTCTAATTCCGTAAGAAACTTGTACGCTCATTTGTTCAGTTGGCCACAAACATCAGTGGAAGATCTGTCTTAAAATATTCAATCTATAATTCATCAGCTCTAGATCCTGTTGTAAAGGCGCAGAAAACAATTATGAACATTATTCTCAGACTTCTAACTGCAAACACTAATTCAATTTACAATTTAAGTGGTTCCACTTCCTAAAATTCAAACAAAATCACGCACTCCTTATGCGGGTGGAGAAGCGGTTTAATACACAAAAAAAACATGCGTGTTTCGTTTTATTTTGTAAAGATCAGGCATAATTATTAAATTGTTTTTCAGTCGTATTCTAAAAAACTTAATTTGGGACAATGAACAATACGACAATGGCGGAAAAGGGGTTCGTAAGTAGGAGATTTTGGACTTCAAACTTTTTTTAAGTCTGATGCTTTATTTTTTTCTAGGCTTATAAAAAGACTCACCAAAGAAATGCTCAGTTGAACGAAAGGTCAAGGTGTGTTCTACTTGCAGTATTTGATTAAATCATCTATGATATTTCTAGGCCATCAAATTTTCTAACCAACAACACACGATTTTGCATTACTTCCCATTGTATCGCCTTAATGAGAGTACTTGATATTCGACAGATCTATGTAAAAACTATATTCATTCGTCTTTTTAAAAACAAACTCATGTTTTATGAAAAGAAACTAAACATAAGATTTATGCTTCATTCAAACAAAGACTTATTGGAAAATCCAGCACTCTTTTCCACCTTTGGTCAATGCAGTTTTAGATACTTTGCCATAAAAATATACAGCATGCTCCCAAAAAGCATTAAACAGAGTCCAACACTGAAAGTGTACCAGGCGTAATGACACACAGGTGAACTGTACGGGGCAGTTGATCCCGATCCGCGAAGAGGGCTGGGAGGGGACAAAGCACAACCTGTGTCGATCCTTTGCATAGGGGGAAAAGACTTCTACGTTTACAACATGCACAAGAACCCCATTTATGGAGAATTATGAGTAAAGCTCAGGGCCGTGTCCGTGTGACGATGCTTGGTCTGGATCCAGTGAGAGGCGGTAGTCTGATGGTCCAGGTGAAGCGATGGTCAGAGAGAAACAAGACAAGTAGAGCAGAAGTCGTAACAAGGCCGGGCAGTCGAGGGAGCAGAGGGTCTTGTCAAGCGGGCGGTTGCAGGCTAACTAGTTAAATCTCGTTTTCGCAGGCTACTTAAAGTCACCTGCAAAACGTTTATATTCACAAGCGGTCGGTGAGAACACATTTCTCACTGACCGTGAAATATACATTGACAAAGGGAAGGAGTCAGGTCATTTGAGGACAACGAAATAACATTTATTTTCCATATGACCCAACTCCCTTACAAAATAGACGTAGTTTATGCAGGTACAATAAAAAAATTATATTTTAAATACATGTATGTCAAAAACAGTGCGGGAGAGGCAAAACAGAAAGCGTTAAAATTTGGATATGTTCTAATGATCGAGCCTTTACTAGTACCTTCACCCAAAATCCCTGCCATTGACAGTTACTGCAGTATTGTGTATAACCTTGTTACATTGTATAGTATTGTATGTATGCAAGCGATGTTGGAAAATTAAAGTAATATATCACTGTATGGCAGGGGCGGCAACACTTTTATTTCTAGGAGCGATTAATTGATTAAAAAAATTGTGGCAATGGACTGATATCGCTTGTTATTTGTATAATTATATCATGAGATAACAATAAAAACCCAAAAACAATTCGAATAGGTATGTATTTTGAAAACAGATATGTTATACACAAGTATTAAAAAAAAACCATCCAAAAAGATGATTACAGTAATATAATTTATGTATTTCACTAGTTAAAAAGAGAAAAGAAGGGAACTAAAGGATTTTAAGAGATGGAACATTGAGTAGTTTTGACTCGTTTGAACAAGAGATAGTACAATTTTTTATTTTTTTTACAAAAACTCCACACAGGAAGCCCCGAGGGAAATAATTTCCCCATCTTTGGGGATGCTGTGTGGAGGGTCTTTCAGAGGATAGGAAGGAGTGAAGAGTGTCTTGAAGAGACCCATGTTGTAGGAGGGAGGAAACACAGAGGCCGGCAGATTATTCCACAGCCCAGCTATTGAACACAAGAACGAGTCGTAGAAGCGACCCATTCTCATTTGACAAATGACAACCGTATGCAAACGTTGGGTGTGCGTTTAGCGTCTTTCCCGACTGTTCACCGGTGCCGAAGGGATCAATGAGGCTAGTTCCTCAGAGCATTTTCCATTAAAATACCAATAGAAAAAGGACAGCATTCCCACCTTACGTCTGTGCTCCAAAGATTGCAATCCGTTTGTTAACCCTTTAGGTGCCACATGTATTTTTTTTAAATGCCGGAGAAGTGTCGATAATCTAACTTTAGTTTGACTTTGATGGAACCCCTATACCTGAACTGGTCACTTAGGATTACACCAAGCGAATATATAAGGTCCACGATTGACCAACTATACCTTCGCAATCGACGCACTGGCCATCCCTGCTGTAAAGGATCTTATGCTATATTTTTAAGCAAACCATAGACAAAATGTGCAATATAATTTGTTAAAAATTCTGCCTCATTACAGATTCGCCTATATATGTTCGCCAGGTATTTTTTTTCTAGGCTAATTCTTATTAATATTTTCTTATCTAAAAAGTGTAATAAATTATTGCAACATTATATTGTGTAAAAATAAAACCTTACCCAAATGTAACCGATACCCTGAAATAGTATTGTATTAAATTTGTGTTCTTTTTTGATGATAAAAAAATTATACCCGAACATGATAAACTGCACAGCCTACCTTGGCCATGAGCAATGCACGACACTGGTTCTGATGATTAAAATTCTATTTCAGCTTGTGCTTTTCACATACAGTCAAACTTGGTTATAATGAGCACCAGCGGACCGACTTGATCTGCTCCTTACAGCCGTTACTCATTATATCAGAAATAATTTTTTTTAAAATCGTATGTATCTACCTACCAGTGGCGTGCAGCCCATAAAGGCTAAAAAGCTGTGCCTAACTTTCTTTTTTCAAATTTCTGAAAAAATTTATAAAATTCTTATACCATGATCGTAAGAAATTGTTTCTGCTAGGCAAATTTCTAATTTTTAGTTACAATTTGCCTTGAGCGTCTTATCGTTCAAATGTTATGGTGTGATGAATAATGATAATCAACCTCTAAAATGCTACAGCTTACCCTCACTGCTACCGACCTACCCGTACTATTAATATATTCATCCATACATTTGTATTATATTTTCAAAACACGAGTATTACTTATTAAATTTAAAATAATAGAAAAATATACACTTTTATTGCTAAAAATTATAATCAATGATCGTTTTAAAGATTTCGCTTCCATGCTTCACAATTTCCTCACACCTGATTTGAAGCTTCCAAGAAAAATATCACTAAATTGTCCATCATATTATTATCACTTTCTTGTGTATTGTTTTGATTGTAAACCCTTATTTGTCATAAATCACTATTGTTATTGGTTTCAGCTGTAACATTTTACTTGTCACAAACCAGTGATGTACAACCGCAGCTCAATTCGTGAGGCCCGTATGTCAATTTGACTATAGAGAAAAATCAAAATGTTTGGGGTAATTCTTGAAAATTCTGGGAGAGAATTTTTGTTAATTCCATGCCACATGTCCCAGATAGAACATAATTCGAAGAATCGGTTTGCACCACAAGAAAATCTCCAGAAATGCGAAATCATGAATTTTGCTGTCATTCAAAAATGAAAAAAATCCAATTGTTAAATAGATAAAATGGCCCCTTTGCTAAAAAGGTTGTGCATCACTTTCATAAACCTACCCTATGTAGGGACGTAGGTACTCATACATTTTGATTGGTTTTTAAAATAAAATTGATGATGAGTAGTAGTAATACAAAAGAATATGTAAAAAGGGAACAAAATTGCAAAACCCAATTTTCGCATGGCTTTTTAATGACAATTTTACACAATGCCCGATGGATGGGAATGTTTTTCATTGGCGACAATCTTACACAGGTAGTGTAATAAAAATATGAAGACGTCCCTAACGGGATTTAAGGAAATACCCACCACCCGCCGCCGTACTATGCCGCCACCTCCGTCCGTTATTACTTACTTCGAAAATGTTTTTTTTTTAGATTTAAAGATCTATGTATGTATCTAGAAATTTTATTTTGACAACATTATTTGTATGGTATATCAGTAAACAGTTCTCGTTATAACCGCCAATAATTGTATGAAAATAAGCCTGAACCAAAATATCATTGGGTAATTGCCGGGAACTCGCTATTGCCGTGATCGTTATAACCAAGTTCGAGTGTATATAATAGAAGAGGATTTTTATAACCTGTAAAATTTTAAAGTATAAGAGGAAATATAAATAAAAAAAATTATTTTTATTACAAAATATTATTTACATTTAAACAAAAATAACAATTAATTATGGCTTTTTATAAAGCCCTGTCCTGCAGCATCATGGAGGAACACTGGTTTTATACAACAATAAAATTATTATGGTTTATTTATTAACTATACAGGTTTATTCAAAATGATCGCGCCTAAAATGACTACTATGCAGCACAAGATTTTCTGTGAAACTGAGTCACTAACTGTAGTACAGCTTACCTTTCGCCTCTATTTTAATATTGACCCTTCAACTAAAAAGAGCGTTTGTGACTGGTATCACCAATTTGAGCAAACTAGATGTCTCTGTCAAAGAAAAAGCCGGGCTGACTGCGTGTATCAGAGGAGAATGTGCGAAATTGAGTCCATCATTTTGAATAACTCTGTATTTTGTACTAAATTTACAATAAACTACAATTTGAGGGAAGTCAATTATTAAATTAATACATTATCAAATAATGTCACAAATCCATTAAATAAATAAAAATAGATTTAAGTTTTTTTTTTCGATGGAAGGAATTGAGAGAGGGAAGGAAGTAGAGGAAAAATGGCAAGGTATGTACCAGGAAAATCAAATCTGATTACTAAAAAAATCTAACGCAATGTACAAGTCTAAATGGTACTCACCATGGGGATACTGAGAGAATCTTTAAATACAATATATACACATACATTTTAATTTATTTAAATATTACATACATATATGTATGCGAAAAAAGTAGGTGTCTGGAAGAGTTCTACGTAATATTGTTACAAGAAAGCAATATAGATGTATAATTATGTTATGTATAAAGCATCTCCTGAAAATTGAGCAAAGAAGACTTCAGAATATCCAGGGGGAAAGATCGATGGAAGACGTGCAGAGAAAGACGTGCAGAGAAAGACGTCGTGCTACACGGCTTTGTAATCTACGTGATTGGTACGAGTGCAGTTCCAGGATGCAGCCTGCTACCTGATGACAGTCGGCCTCCGTTAGGAGACGGCACCAGAAGAATAACAAGAATTTGCATGGACAATAACAAAGATGACCAATATTATGTATTAGTCGTGATGAAGACATATTATTTTTTATTTCGATTCAACCGACTCTGCAAAGTGGGAATCACTTCTTCTTCAGCGCTAGATTCTTCTTCCTCACTGGACTCTTCGTCTTCTTCTTCACTCCTGGAAATACCACAAGAAATTAGAAATAATAAACGGAAAGAGAAAATGGACAATTCAAAGAACAAAAGGAAGAATAAAGATAAGACTAAGAGGTCGACAGCAAACCACAGTGGCAGACTGCAGTGACAAACCGCAGGAGACACGACTAGTCTTTATAGTAGTCTATAGAAATATATTCCGAGCGCTGCGTCATTGTCGCTAGCCCCCGCCACACGCTGCAACGACCGCAGAGCAAAATGATGATTGATTAATTAAATAAATTAAATACTTCAATTACTATTTTTATAAAATTTAAATCATTTTCTTTTTGATTTCAAGCGACTGCAAGCCTTGTGTCGCCTCAGGCAAAATTAACCCGACCACAGACTGCCACCGTCCTCGGAATCGTACCTTTAAACTGTGCAAAAATTTGCACCAGCGCAATAGATATAATATATGTAGCATACTGTTTCCTTTTAATTAAAGAAAGACAAACATCCGCGGGTGAACAAAAACCTGAGAATATTTGAATTCTTCCTACTACCATCATATAAATTAATTAATTAAAAAATGTTGCTAGTGCGGTGATGGAGGACTTAACTAGCAGAGGGTTGGGAACCCGACGCATTGGATCACTCAGCCTCTAACCAGTGTCACTTTATGGTGACTAGAGTAGTCAAAATCACTACCAGTGGCAACCACACTTGACTGCAGGGCAAAAATTATATTGATATGGTTAGGTATTTCGTATTGATGACGCAACTAAAATAGCTTCACATCTGTTACAAGGGAGATTGAGAGTACAGTTTTTACTTACTGATCGCTGGTTTCTGGAGTTTCTGGTACGGTGACTGTTTTGTTGGCTGCTGTGGTATCACCCGACTTGCCCGGGCTTTCTTCATCCTCACTGGAGCTGCTGTTGATGACGGTCATCGCCTGGGAATACAGCAATACTTAATCAATAAAAGCAGTGTTATGTTTCATAAAGCATTCTTCTTGCAATCATGTTCAATCCGAGGATATTTCTGCGCGGTGGGAGGAATATCTTCCACAGAGCACACACCTTTATCACATTAGAGGTTAAATAATTTTTAAAGATGATAAGAGATATTCCGAGATAAGGCATGAAGCCCAGGAAACATGAATTCTACAGGCACATAATAAGGAATGATTAATTCAAAATAGTTTACTTCAAATAACGTGATTAAAATAAAGCAAATATATTGTCAGAAGAAGAAGAATATCCAGGCTAAAGATTGATTCGATTAGTGGCGTGCACAAAGTTTATAATCGGTAGGCAGTAGGAAAAACAGTGAATAAATCGATATTGAAAAAAATTACTCCAGACAACACCCTCCGTGCAAGTTTTCGCTAAGATTGGCTAAGCTGCTGGATGTAGCCTGTCGGTCAAGTTACCTAAGCCAGGTCATATATCCAAATAACTGCTTTATGTCTATGTATTAATAGCCAATTACTGGATACCTATATAAAATTACCACACTTTTTCTGCTAAATAAGCAGACAATATTTTGAAAGAAATCCAACATGATATTATAATTATTTCGATACTAAAGTTGTTGATTATATACGAGTATATACCAACAGAGTACTGTACCAAACGCGTACTGTAGGAGTAATATTAAGAATAAGCAAGAATGTATGTAATATGTTAAGAATGTATAAATATAATGTAAAAGTAGCACTGTAGGAATACCACCGAATGGAGTTATTTAATCATTTTAAAGTTTATTTATAGTAAAGCGCACTTGAAGTGAAATAACACAAAACTGCGCTATATAAATGCTTTGTTATCATTATTATTAGATGTCACTGAATGCTACATTTGCTGGGATTGTCAAAAAGCACTGCTTTTTAGACACTAACACAAACGAGTTCTCCCTTAGCATGCATTTAATTTTAAAAAAAAAATTTATGTAAATCAAATTTAATAATATTAATATTAAGTTCTACAAGTATTTTTATTTTTTTTATTATTGTGACAGCTGTTTCGGCGTTTAAGGCCATTTTGGAACTGTGGTTGTGACAACTTATTTGATTTACATAAAAAAAAATTTAAAAAATTAAATGGAGTTCTACGAATTAAACACAAAAACAATTAATAACACATCATGTAAGTTTGAATGTGTAGAATAGATTCAATATTTGAATATGACATGAAAGTCATTTTGCGTAATTAATTCCTGCCTTTGACATGTTACAGGGTGCGGTCGGTGTAGTGCGCGCAGCGCTGCATTTAGTTTGCACGAAAGTGAAGACTGATTTTGTGCAAGAAATTTATACATTTTAACATTATTTAAGTTTTTATGTGAGTAAGGTAGGATAGGCAGTGCTTATGTGCTTATATTGACAGCACGCCTCTGGGTTTAATTATGGTAGGACTTCATTGTTAAGTTAACAGTTGGATCTAACTTTTGTAATAACATAGGAGAGGAAAAGAAAGTAAGAAAAATTAATAACATGTAAATTTTAACTTAAAAACAGAGCAGGAACAGAGGTGCTTTTGTTTTATTTCAAATGTATTTACCTGGCCTTCATCATGGCAGATCGTATGCAGAACAGTATCCTCATCACCAGACTCCTCAATCTGTTCTTCTTCCGATGAAGATTCCACTTCTTTGACTGGAGTGTCGGGGACTTTTTTCCTTCCCTTGCCCTTATTAGTGGGGCCTTTCTTCGTCTCAAATAATTCAAAGGCTTTCTGGTTCTGGTTCTGTTTGCCTTTTGGCTTTGCAGCGATTCCCTCTGAAAGAAATAAAAAGGATTATTTGGTTAGTCATCAAAAGGAGGAGAGGAAAGAAAACTAATCTAACTCAACCTTTGTTTACTTCTTACTACAAGAACTCGGTAAATAAAAAATACGTAGTAAAAATTTACAAAATTAACCTAATCTGTATTCAGATAGGAGTAAAACGTGAGTTCCAGTGAAAGAAAGCCACTAAAAATACCACGAGGTTGTTTACTTCTGCCAGAATACAGTCATAAGCTATGTTTCCACCTCATCTATTTTAACAGATCGGTGAGAACAGGCTCATCTTATACAATAGAATGCCCAATATAAAAATAGCATCTATTTAGTCACAAATATTTGTCCATGTTTCCTCCTAAAATTATGAATAAATCGTCATCTTTTGTGGCTAATATTTTCTAAATTAAAACAAACACCAATCAAATATTTGTAATCCTTACGAGATATTTGTAATACCCTTTGATTAAAAAAAGTTTATTCAGTTTGGGTTGGTATTTTGGCCTCAAATCCAAAATGAAGTTATGTATGAAACAGGCAGTGCAGCCGTTCCTCTTAAACGTGGCCAAGATCGCCTTAATAGGTGAAAGCCATAAAATAAAAAATAAATAAAAAAAGAGTTTTTTTTAAATGATGAATAATTTAATTAAATAAATTTTTATTTTTTATATTAAATAATTTTATTTTTGATTCGAAGTGACCTCGTGTTGGCGCGGGCAAAATTAACCCGACCGTAAACTACAGCGGCAATGCCACCTGCCGCAGCAGTCTGCGGTTTGCAGTCTGCAGTCCGCCGCTGTACTCGGAATCGTACCTTTGTTCTACCCGGGAGTAATGCATTAATGCAATTCTGCCATCCCGACTAATTCATACACTGTCATTTTTAACAATCTCATACGTGAAAATAGTTTTTACATAATATCAGAAAAAAGAAAATTTTACATAATGTCTTCGGGCCAAAGTCGGGGAATCTGCAAAAATCGAGATATTGAGGATTGAAGTCTCTGAACTGGCTTAAAAAATCAATTTATATTGTAAATAAACCAGTTTTATATGCGTTATAATCTATGGACTTGATGGATATTAACACAAATCGATTTTTGATACCAGTTCAGAAACCTCAAATATCGGTAGCTCGAATGCTTTTGCAGATTCGCAACTTTGGCATTGGCCTGATGATATGTAGTTAAAAATGTTAATTTATTATGATGCAGTATCCAACCTTTGATAAAAACCTTCTCCAGCTGCTTGTTCAGTCCTCGCACTGCCTTTCCCTTGCTTTTATTCACAGGCTTCTTCTCTTCCTCGCTGCTAACAGTCTTGGCACTCCTCCCCCTACCCCTCGGTCCCTCCTGTGCCTCCGATACCTTCTTGGCGGTGGATGCATTCCGGGCGCTGCGACGGGTGGAAAGAGGCGTGGCAAGTGGAGTGGAGGGGGGCTCTATGGCACGGGAGGGGGTGGTGAGGGCGGAGGGAGACTCAGCTGTAACGTCTGGTCGGCGACGAGATGGAGTCTTGAGGAGGGCGCGTCTCGCCACGTATGCAGCTAGAATGAAATAATCATACATTTGTATAAGATACATATATGGTTTCTGAAGAATGGATTTGTTATTCACAAACTAAATCATTATACATTGTAGGGTACAACCAAATACAGTGATCTAAACAGCCACAATTATTATTAATGTAAACAGGAAAACATATAAAATGATAAATTTTGAGATTATTGTTGGTTTGTTGTTCCTAGTTTAACAGGTTCGTTGCCATAAATTTTGAGGACTTTAATGAACTATGCCCAACGGTCCAATCGGAATCGATGGCAGTAAATGAGTTAATAAATTGTATATACATTCTTTGTTTGGTATGTTTAAAATTTTGGTTTCTTGTTGACACTTGCATAAAAAGAGAGGAGGATATTGCTGTCTTTGTTTTTATAACTATCATAAACATATTTTATGAGCCATTCGTGATCCACTCCAGGAAGACCTCCGACTGGGAAAATTGGGAGATAACACGCTGAGGTTGTTTGGCTAACAACTTATTTTTTATCCACTTTTGCATAGCATATTTATTAAAAACTGAACACAGCATATTTATGATAAGCGACATACCAGTTATTCGTTTGATTTTATCGGTGCCAGCTTTGGAAGGAGTTGAAACTGACTCCATCTCGGTGTCTCTGGACTCTACTGATGATGGAGAGGCTACGGAGATGCTATCTCTGGACTGTGCTGAAGATGGAGAGCCTACGGAGACAGTATCTTCCTTTGCCGGTTCGGGCTCGCTCTCCGGGGCTTCGGAACCTTTATCTGAAATGAATCAATGATAACATTAAAAAGATTTGCAAAACACAATTGAAACAAATTAAAGCAAGCCTGTGTGTTTAGTTATGAACACATCTAAGGCTACACAAAGTCGTTTGGAAACCATGAGGTTCAGTGTCTTCCTCTGCTACATCTTGCATTATTTACATGTACTTATAAATTTTGATAGCTCCATTATATTCTGTTCTAAAAATCCATGTAAAAGCCCAGATAATTAAATAAATAAATAAATTAGTTGGGTAACCTCTTATTTCTGTGTCTTTTCGGTTTCATGTTTCTTCATTATCTTCAATGATTAAAAATATATTACAAAGGGGTTTATAAGCCTCAACAATTTATTTCAAAATTGAATATTAATCCCAGACTTGTAGAAAAAGTCGACAGATGTCCCAAATAAATAAAAATCAGATAGGTATATCCGAGACACTATGTAAAGATTACAAATAAATTCAGGTAGGATGTAGTCATGATAAACAGGTAGAAGCCAAAAATATATGGGAATTAATTGAAGATGATATTGACAGTGCTTAGAAATCGAATACTGATAAAAATTATAGGACTTGACGGATTGGGGTAGCTGTAGCTCAGTGGATTAGAGCGCAAGGTCCCGGATAGACCATGAGGTCCTGGGTTCGAGTCTCAGCTGCTACCATTGCCTTTTTCTTTTCTGTGTCTTTTCATGTTTCATTTTGAGAATTGTTTCAATGATTAAAAATATGACATAAATGCATAAATTTGTTTTGGACCACTTTAATTTAAAATAACAATCGACCGGTTTCGGAAGTACCCCTCCTTCGTCAGGACTATATATACTATATTTTTTTTTATAAAAATAAAACCTTAACAAATAAATTTATTTAGATGACAAGGTCCTCTAATGCACTTTCCTTGTTTCACAGTGTTTCATATGGCATTGTCTTTTATATGATACATTCAAGTTTGCTGTGACCGATGAGTGCTGTGAGGTGTTCAGCGTAGTCTAAGCACTCGTGATCATCTCAACATAAACCGTTACTTATTGAGATGGATCCCAGGTCAGCTTATGTATTTACCTGTAGAGCAGGCAGTGCTTGTGTTGAGGCTGGATCTGGGTTCCGTGCCCTCTGACAGAGTTTCCATAGCAGGGCCCAAGGCACGTTGCTCCAGATTATCTAGCGCTATGGACAGGTTGGCGTGGAACTTGGAGACGTTCCGGAATGATATCTTGTCTGTGAATACCTGAAACAGTATAATATAATGTACTTAGTAAAGATGTGTTCATTGAAAATATTCTTATAATTCAAAATTGTCTGAAGGTGATAACATCAAAGGTGGAAGAAAAAGGGGGAGGGGAAGGAGAAGAACTCTCTCAGAAATGTTAATTCCAAAGCGATACGTGCCGTTTGCTCCACCTATATATCAATTATAATGTGATTTTACAATGGCAATTAAATAATGAAAAATTTGTAAAAAGGTCAAACTAAATACTCTACCGAAATAATAGGTTCCGTAAGCTTTACTTTTTTTTACTTGTTAGTTGTTTTACTTAATATTTCTGATTTGCAATCGTGTACCTTCATGCGGTAGTAACGCATGTTTGATGTTATATTTTCGTAAGTTCGTAATTTCACAAGAACGCACCATTATCGCCAGCTAGCAACAAAAAAATCAAGACATTTTGACAGTTCAGGAATTTCGCTGGACCTATAACATGCACTGAAATTATTTTATGCAAAAAATATCCATGTGGGTTAACTATGTAATATTTACACATTACAGAATTTTTAACCAAAACAAAATGTGGTGCAAATTTTCTAGGGAATGGGGCACATTGATTGCTCTCTTAGACGTCTGGGGGTAAAGTGCCAAAAAAGTTATTTATCTTTTTTACTTCTACATACGAAAACACCTCCCGAAGTTACTGTACTTTACCCTCGGACACCCTGTATAATATAATAATAATAATTTATATCCGAAGGTAGGCACGGATAGTACAATGCTACAATTCAACAAATAGGGAAGATGCAAGGGATTTAGAGAAAAATAAAGTGATATTTCAATAAATGAATTTATGTGGAATATTTCACTGTCCCCTGTCTCCGGAGGGCCATCAATGGGCTATAGGATTGAGACTGGTATTGTTGAAGGAAAAAGATTGGCACGCTGAGGATGCCCGAGTACCAAATGTGTTCAGTTTACCGTCATGAGCTCCCCGGCAGACCTGAGCAGGTCCCTGCAGAGGGCGGCCACCCTCGGAGGGGTGAGCAAGACGAGTGCTCGGCACAGCAGGGGTGCGGCCATCTCCTCACCTCGCTCCAGTGTGTTCACTATCAACACAGCCAGGTTGGAGTGCACGTTGTGGGCCTGGAAAGGGGTAAAGAATACATTTATACTTTTCATTCATTCATTTCATACATATTCGCCCTAGAGGTGATTTTTCACAAAAACAGCGCTATAAAAATCATCCAATTATTATTATTATTATTATATAATTTATTAATTCATAATAAATTATATAGATGGAAAAAATATACATATATATTAGGTAACCTACATATGTATGACTTTAGTCTTTTTGCTCATGTATATATATTTTTAAAGAGGCTATTACTATTAGGATTGTATTAACATTTAAAGCCTCGCTGCTCGCGCAATGTCTAAATTGTTTAGAAAGAGAGCAAAATATCATATTGTATTAAATAAATAACATTTTACCAAACTTACATCGATCCCCGCGCTAGTTCAATCCTAGAAGATATTTACCGTGTTTGTAGTTCGATTATGGTTCATTTGAGAAACCACAGCTTCCAGGTTTCCATGTTTGTAGGGATAAGTAATAAATTCAAAAAATATACATTCTCTTTTGCTGTAAAAAATGTCTTGCAAGAGGGCCTCACTGAATTGCAATGAATCTATGTTTAGGGAAAAAAATCGTTAATCTCTTTGTGAGAGCATGGAGAAATTAATATACTGATTTTAAATTATATCCGAAACGAACTGTAAATAAACCAATACTTTTAATGAAATCAAAATAAACATTACCCCGGCCACACGAGGCCATCTCGAGGTGTAGTAGATCCCAGGATGCAGACAGGAGATAAAACTACTGAGTTGATAAATTAACATTGAGATGCAACTTTTATTCTAATTAAAGAAATACTTTCAGAATATGAATCAGTTAAAATAATGATTTGACTCCGAAATAGGAACGGACCAATTTACCAAAACCAGAGAGAACTGAAAGGGAGTGCCCGCCATAGCTGCCCGTTGAACCCCCCTCCCCTCAATATGCATGACCAATGTCAACACCCTTCAGTGTTACCATCAGTCGAAACAAATATTGAGTACTTGACGGTAAATAATACAACGGGGCTAAATGTGAAACTTTCTTGTTATGAGATATACTTCGTAACAGTCCGTCAGGCAATTCCATAATAATCTAAAAGGGCAATCAGTAATAATCATGATGAATGAGAATTCTGTGGCAGAAAAACAAAGCATAAATGTAAAGAAAGAAGAAGAAACTCGTAATCAAGATAATATTTTCTCAGGCATTTTAATGTCAAAGTCAAATCTATTCTTATCAAATATTTATCCAAAAAACCATAATTCATTATGTACGAGGTGTGTTCAAAAGAAAAGATGAATTTCGAATTTTTTCCAAAAGAATTTATTTATTCATCAATATCCATTTTCTCCCCTTCAAAGTAATCCCCCTCAGATATAATGCACTTATGCCAGCGCTTCTTCCAATCCTCGAAGCACTTCTGGAATGCGCTTTTCGGTATGGCCATCAGCTCGTTCTTCGATTCTGACTTTATCTCATCAATTGTGGCAAAACGCTTTCCTTTCATTGGTTTCTTCAGTTTCGGGAATAGGAAAAAGTCGCAGGGAGGCAAATCTGGTGAATACTGTGGTTGAGGCACGATTACGGTGTTGTTTTTGGCCAAATAATCATGAACAAGCATTGATGTGTGAACTGGTGCATTATCGTGAAGCAAAATCCATGATTTGTTTTTCCACAATTCCGATTGTTTGAGCAGTATTGCTTCACGCAAACGTTGCATAACTTCCTTGTAGCATTCCTTATTAACCATACGACCTGTTGGCAAGAACTCATGATGCACCACGCCATTGTAATCGAAGAAAACAGTGAGCAAAACCTTCACATTTGATCGAACTTGGCGTGCTTTTTTCGGTCTTGGCTCTTCTGGCCGCTTCCATTGGGATGATTGGGTCTTGGTTTCGACGTCATAACCATATACCCACGTTTCATCACCAGTTATGACCCTTTTGAGCAAATCTGGATCGTCGTTGACGTCATTCAACAACTCCTGAGCGATACTAATGCGACATTGCTTTTGCTCAAAATTTATCAATTTCGGAACAAACTTCGCTGCCACACGTTTCATGCCCAAAACATCCGAGAAAATTGCATGGCATGAGCCGATTGATATGCCAACATCCTCTGCAACTTCCCTAATAGTGATTTGACGATTTTCCAAAACCATTTTCTTCACTGTTTCAATGTTTTCTTCGTTTGTTGACGTGGTTGCAACTCCAGGAGGCTCATCGTCATTAACATCTTCTCGGCCTTCTGTAAAGCGCTTGTACCACTTATAAATACTTTTTTGAGACAAAGTAGACTCGCCGAATGCCACAGTCAATATTTTAAGTGCGTTGGAGCGCTTTATTCCATTTTTAATGCAAAATTTAATACATATTCTTTGATCCTTTTTTTTCAAAAGTAAAAAATCGAAGAACACATAAAAACGTGATTAACCTTTCCAGTTGTCAAAAACAAACCACTAATCCAAAATGGCTGATAATGCTAACATATGTGTACCAACATAACAAATAAAAAATTCGATAATCGAATGTACACAGCCTGCGAAAATTCAAAATTCACCTTTTCTTTTGAACACACCTCATATGTTCAATCAAAAAGACAAAATATGCATGGATACCTCTATAATTTTAGAGGGACTCAATTTAGAAATCTTGAAACACGGATATTTTGAAGACCTGCGAAAGGAAACAAGACCATCATGTCCGTTTTGAATTTATGACTGTAATGCGTGTATACTTACTGTTGGCGACACCGACGGCATGGTGAGGCCGATGACAAACTTAAGCACCGCCTCGTGGTCCACCTCGGCCAGCGGACTGGCTGTGGGCGCGTTGGCCAGCGTGAGCACGGTGGGCAGGAAGGCCGCCTCCAGTTGCTCGGGCCCACTCTCTGTATTGGCGGCAAACAGCGGGAAGAACGTGCCCAGCAGCTGCTTCAGCCCATCCTCATCCTCTGGAATTATATCGGGAAATTAGAATCGAAACAGGGTTTAAGTAAAAAAAATCACATATAAAAAGTTCCCCGAAAATCATGTTCCAAATATTTATGTACCAGGGGTGTTAGTTGAAGTTTGCCGTTTTACTCATAGATGTCGCTAGAGATATGTATACATTTCTATGATTTGGCATCTATGTCATAATTTTCCTTCAAAAATACACAAGTTACATTCTGCCAAAATAATAGTGTCATAGGTGGTTACCTCAGTGAATATGTCGAGTTTCGTACCAAGTAAATCGCATTTGCGGCATTCGTTGCTTTTCTTATTTTATCAAAAGAAAAACGCAGTTGAAGCTCATCGGTTGCTGGAAGAAACTTATGGTGAACATGCTCCAGTGATTAGAACATGTGAGACATGGTTTCGTCAATTTAAAAGTGGAGATTTCGATTTAACAGACAATGAACATCCTGGTGCAACGAAAAAGTTCGAAGACGAGGAATTGCAGGCGTTATTGGATGAAGACCCAACCCAATCGTAACAACAATTGGCCCAAACACTTAATGTGACCCGAGGAGCAATTTGCCAACATTTAAAAGCCATGGGAAAGATCCAAAAGTATGGAAAATGGGTACCACACCAAATGAACGAGAGACAAATCGAAAAAACCGCCAAACCGCCTCATACAGCTAAAGTAGTGAAAAACACTCTCAAAGCATTGAATTGGGAAATATTATCGCACCCGCCGTACTCTCCAGACCTTGCCCCGTCCGACTATTACCTTTTCGCATCGATGGGACACTCACTCGCAGAGCAGCGCTTCGCCAATTTTGAAAAAGTCGAAAAATGGCTCGTCGAATGGTTTGCCTCGAAAGAGAATTTTTTTTTTGGAATGGTATCCATGATTTGCCTCAAAGATGGGCAAAATGTATAGAATCCGATGGTCAATACTTTGAATAAAAAAAATTTGAGATTCCCTTGAGAATTAAGCGTTTTCTTTATTGAAAAAATCGGCAA
This sequence comes from Halesus radiatus, assembly GCA_022606495.2. Lineage (NCBI taxonomy): Eukaryota > Metazoa > Arthropoda > Insecta > Trichoptera > Limnephilidae > Halesus > Halesus radiatus. The sequence goes on from JAHDVE020005671.1 coordinate 87,390, forward strand.
ACTTCAACTAACACCCCTGGTACATTCTTACTTTTGTAACACTGAATTCACGTAAAGGAAATAAATCGGCGTAAAAGTGTTCATGATAAATAATCTCCAATATAATATAAATCATGTTTGAAAACTTCTTGGGAGAAGGCATCCAGCAAAGGAATTAAAAGCAATTTTTTTTATTGTTGCCTTGTATAAAGGGAACAGGACATGCACTAACCGACACTGAGAGGACATACTATTTTAATTCATACTTTTATGTAGTAGTTTAAGTACGTACATGCATATTATAATTATCATAGGTTACAGAAAGTTCTAAATATTTATTCAATTATTGACAATAATCATTGGATGATAAAAGCTAAATAACTTACATATAAAAATACGTAAAAAGATATATTTGTATATTGCCCCTCTTATTAAATTAAAACAATACTCGTTTGTCAAATTATTCATTCACTACACAATATTTTGTGTCAGCAAGGTTGTCAAATCTGCGGACAGTTTTTCTGCTTGTTGTGAAGACTTAAGTCACACCAAGATCATTCTTGGTGACTTGCCGCTCGCGGCGGTTCGACTTATCAAACTCGCCATTATTATTACCATGGAAGATTTCGATTAGAAGAAGGAGAGAGTTGACGCCTTCGTGTCTTGAAGGAAGGACGTGCCTAATGCATCTTCGAGAACGGGGCCTAGACTGTTCAGATGGGTTGCTCATAATAATAATAATAATCGGATGATTTTTATAGCGCCGTTTTTGTGAAAAATCACCTCAAGGGCGCTGGCGGAGTTTTTGAGGTTGGAAACCGCCGTTACACATTTTTGCCAGAAGCTCGTCTCCGACCCGATGGATCCTGGTCATCTTTTTGTATCTTATCGCCGCTCCTGCGGTGCCGAGAAGACAGGCTGATCACACGGATCTGACGCCCCATGTTAATCCCTAATGGATGCTGGCCATCTTTTTATACCTCATCACCGCTCGTACTATGCTGAAAAGACACACTGATCACACGGACCTAACGCCCCGTGTTGATCCCTGATGGATCCTGAATATCTTTTAGTACCTCATCGCCGCTCCTGTCGTGCCAAGAAGACACGCTGATCACACGAATCTGATGCCCTGTGTTGATCCCGGATGACCTCCTGGCCATCCTTTTTGTACCTCATCACCGCCTCCGCCATATCCGAGAGACACGCCATTCACACACGGACCTGATGCCTTGTGGTGACACCTAATGACATCCTTGTCATCACCCTTAACGCTCTTCACCGCTGCATGTGGTCGTGAACCGTGCCATCGTCATCAATCTACGTAACGCCCGGTACCATCATTCTTAACTATAATTAGCAAGCCCTTTCTCTCGTAGTATAATTTAAGATGTTGTTTCCTTATAATATAATACAGGTCACTTTCAAACGTGTTTCCTTCTACCATAACCCCAGAGCATTGTTGCCGCCTCCTTGTGGGTCTGCATCAGTCTGAGATTATTTGTGTTCATGCTTATTGTGCAATCCAAGAGATTGCACTGGCGCCCTTTTAAAATGAATATACATAATAAGTGAAAAATATAATGGCTTTAAAAATATATATTCGTATAGATCAGCAAACACCGATTCTGAATATATAACTTTTATTGTATAATACGTATTGTATTATACATAGAATTTATAAATCGTTATATAAAAGTGAATTAAAAACTGTACCACCAAAACACCATGCTCTGTTGGTACCACTGCTTCTGAAGTCACACGTGCCGTTTTTTAGCCCAACTTTAACTAGATAAGTTTTTTCCGCCCTTAATAGTGCTTACGGCTTATAATTTCGCTGTTTACAGTGTTCATTTTGCCCGTAAAATCATTATGTTTGTTTATTGCGACTACTGGAGAGTTTTAGCTTGAAAATTCATACCAATTTTAACGAATTTGTCTCTGTAGACCTAATAGTGTCTGGGACATAACGGTTTAAAATTTCCTAATATTTTGTCATTTATGGCTATTTTTATAGTTTTTTCACTGTTGACACTGAAGGAATATTTTTTATTGAAATATCGGCGATACCAAAGATTTATTAATATTAGATAACGATGAATATCGAATGAATCGAGCACGGTCAGTAACACCAGTACTTATTATCGATATGATAGACTGTCTATAGTTAGCGATAAGATAGACAACATAATATACCTCTAGTACCGTTATGCTATATATATATATATATTTTTATATGAATACCACATAAGAGTCCCAAACTGCTCCCACCCGTCTGGAGCCAGTGAGACTATGGCATTCCCAGTTGGGGAATGTTGCGAGGCTGAAGGTATTGGGGAGGGGAAGGAGAAGGGGGGAGAGGACGGTGGTGATAAGGAGAAATACCTGGCTATTCAGATCTGGTCACCAAACACGGCTAAAAACGATTTCAAGCAACGTTTCAATTCTGAATGGTGGTCTTTCACCAGGGCGATACTGAGAGTGTCTTCCACTCTAGAACGTGCGCAAATATACCATATATTATTTTTAGATGAATTAATTGTGAAACAACACAAATTAATTAAATAAAAATAATTGCGCACGCTGGAATTTTAACCCGCGACCTTCGGATTCGTAGTCGAGAGCCTTAACCCTCGACCATGGAGGCCGTCAATAAATTAAATATCCTACGTCACATTGTACATTACGTGTATTATATTATGATTTTAACTTCTAAAACAAAATTTGTCGCCATGCACTCCATTTTTTCTATTAATTAAACCACCAACGCTGTAATATAATCATGTAAACCATTTTATTTTTATTATTATTATTTTAAGCATCTTCTTGTGACACTTTGGGAAACATTAGTGTGTAAATATATAACCATCTGAACGCAATATGTACAGTCCGCTTCTCTACACAAGCATTGCTTAAAAGAGAAGTATAATATTGCAATGAATTAAATTGTACTAAATTTCAATAATGAAAAAAAGAGCATTGGGAAAAAAAACATTTGTACAGCGTAAAAATCATCAAAATATTATTATTATTATTGTCACGTACCAAATCATTATTCAATAGATATGAATACCAAAATATAGTTTAATATCTCGAAACGGTCGGAACGCTAACTGTGGACCCGGTATCGATATATCAGATATGCGGCGGTATCATAATACGCATTTCTGTTACCAACATATGCCCTAGTCTTTCAGTTTAGATTTTAAAAAGTTGGATATGAACTTTCTTTGAATGCTGTTAAATTGTTAATCAGTTGCAGATATGAATGTATTTTTGCACTTTCGTACAATGCACCTACAATAGTAACGAAACACTGATATTCTACAATGTTTCCTTCAATTAAAAGCTGTTAAATTTGAGTATAAAGTTTTGTATGGAATCCATACAATATTAATTATTGCCTATTGAACCGCTAATCTGACTGGCTCGTGTGACGTCACACCCAACAAGCCATAGATTTCGTGCGTTTTGGTGGGCTTTAAAAAATTGAAACTTTAACAATTATTTTAACCATGAAAATGAACTTAAAAATTTTTTTTTTAAAAAAACAGAAAGGATGTCAACATTAATAAAAAGAAACAAAAAAAATGGACTGGAGTTCCTTATTAATAATTTATCACCCAACGTCATCTTTCCATAACATTGTTGGTGGGGCAATCGACAGGCCAGGGGCGCTATTCCCGTTCTATTTAAGGAAGATTCCTTAAATTTTTCCTTAGGGTTAGTCTTCTTACTTAACTGCGGTTCCGGTTCTTTCGGATGACAGCTGTCAGTTGAATTCAGCGAGCGACATTCATCAAAAATGTCAATATTTGCGATGTTTTAACAAGAGAAAAACTCAATATTTGTGTTGTTCTAACAAGAGGAAAACTCAATATTAAGTATTTTACCAATTACGTTATTATTTACTTTAAACATAATTAGCTAGTAAACATTATATACGAGTAGATGTTGACATCTTTGACAATTCACGTCAAGCGCAAATTCAAATGTCACTTTTAGAACTAGAGACAAAGAAAGGTCATTACTATCTAATGAGGTAGGTACCTTTTTACAAAACGTAATTCTTCGCTAAAAAGCTTACTTATGGTATTTAAAAATAAAATAAAAATGTATTAAAATGAATTATAACATAATGTAATTGTTTTTAAAAGTTTTAGTTCAAAATCTTATGTTACGTGAAGATATTTCATCAATATGTGTTTTCAAATAATCTCTCGACAGTCTATTTAGGATCTTTTTACTATGTCTCACCGGAATTCCGCAGTTAATCAAGAAGTCTTTAACCCTAAGGAAAAACGTAAGGAATCTTCCTTAAAAAGAACGGGAATAGCGCCCCAGGAACAGAATTTGAGAGCATGGCTGCAACACTTTCCCGACAAGTGTAACAATAATACATAGAGTGAAGTACACTATACCTGTGGCGGGGTTGAACCAGAGCAGAAGCAGGCGGCTGATGAGACTGGACGAGGAGAGTCTCCCAGCCATGAGCATCCGGCACAGGCCCTCCACCACCACAAAGCGGTACTCGGAGCACTGGGAACATAACATCAATGTTAAAACACACTGGCCATCTACCATGGTGAACGGTATCTTACTCCTTGGATAATGGTATAAAAAATGGCCTGGTTTATGTGATTTTTTTTCTGGTCCTTTGATAAGAGAGTTTTAATGGATATAAAGTATAATAACAAATACAAAAAGAGTATTTTTTCGCCTGCCATGCTAGGGATGTCCCTAATGTAATTATCTTCGTCATATGGCTTTTAATGGCTTCCTATATCATAATATGACTATACATTACATATTTTGTGAAAAAAGCTGTTTCTAATAAAATATCAAAATGGAAAGATGATCTCACCTCGCTGTTCATAAATCCCAAAAATAATTGTATAATGGTGTCGTGAGTAGACGGGGTGCCCAACATTTCTTCATCGTCATCAGGTTCTTGCACGTCTTCAATTTCAGACTCTGAAAGTAGATAAGGAATTTGATTAAAAGCTGAAACGGACCGAAAATAAAAATGGTGCTGATGGTTGATTCAGCCGTCATCAAAGATGATGAAATGAACACCCCAACCTGGTAGTCTTATGTAAATGTTACCTTCTGAAGATTGGCTGTCACTCTCCCACAGATCACTGGCCCTACTCTTCCTAGCCGCATCATCCAGCTTCTTCTTCTTCCTCTTGCTGACTTTAATGCTTTTGTTCTTCTTGGCCAGTGACTTTTCCTGCACGTTTTCTCCCTTCTCAGTCGCCTTCTTCTCCTGTGGTGCGTCGATATTGAACATCTTCACGCCGTGTATGAAGACAACGTCAATGACGCATTTCAACGCCGTGATGAGAAGCTTTTCATTGTCAGTGTCCATGAACTGCAAAAGGAAAAGAAAAATTATTAAATATGTACTATCGCAGGTTCGCAGGAAATTAAATCTTCATTTCTTAGCTTAGGCCTTGCAACCCTACGATTTTTTAAATATATTATTTCCAACACCACCACAATTTTCAATCCGAAAAAATCTTTTTTTTTTTAATTAAAGGAATAGATTCAATGAATAAATTCCCAAGACTAGTTGAATCGGACTGAATTGATTCACTACTGCGAATGAATCTGGCCATGTCTATTGCAGGTACATTATGAAATAAAATATTGTTTCAACAACGGTACGTATTTATAAGGAATAGAATAGTGGAAGGAAGAAAAGGTACACATGAATGCCGGAATAATGACTGAAGAAATAATGAGAATGGTTGTGGTCAATAACTGGTTAATGATCGATGGATATGTTAGATCTACAATAAAGTACATATTCTTTATCTAAAGTCAACCCTTTATCTTCAGGGGAATATTCCTACCGAAGTAGACTTCACTAACAGATTTGTAATATTTCCCGAGATACTGTCCTCAGTCTTAGAGTGGGAGGGGTATTAATTATGAAAGTCACTTACCTGAGCAAAGAAGAAGGCCTTCTGTTCCTTGGCAAAGTCCTCGTCCAGCATGGAGTATAGAGCAACCGTCTGCAGCGCACTCTCTCTGATCTCCCCCATCTGGTAGAGCTCCACCTCCAGGCTCTGGAAGAGGGAGCGCAGCACCGGGGTGAGGGAGCTGATGTCCGGGGTGTCCAGGAGCATATTCAGGATGGTGAGGCACTTGTTGAGGGTGGGGGGATCATTGCGCTTTTCCCTTATCTATGACAAAAAAAATTATACATATTTTATTGAGAGCCAGTTTAAAGCCAGTAACCGGAAAGTTAAAAGTAATGATATAAATAAAACTCACCACTTCAACAACGGGTGCCTTCTGCTTCACCACCTCCTTCAGGTTGGTATTGATGTCCGCGAGCTTTTTGGCCAACGCATCCACATTCTGCTTGCACTCCGCGGCCAGCACAAAGTTCTGCGCCCTCACTGCGTCTTCCTGTTCTTCTTGCGCTTCGTTAAGAGCTACGCGGAGCTCTGCGCGCTGTAATCAGCAAAAAGAATTATCAAAACCTATATTTTGAATAAGTGCCTCCGCCTGCTCACGGAACCTGCAGAAGGGATGCCATTGCATGAGTAATGGTTTGCATGTGTAATGGTTTGCAAGTGCAATAGTTTGCATGTGCAATGGTTTGCATGTGTAATGTTTTGCATGTATAATGGTTTGCATGTGCAATGGTTTGCATGTGTAATGGTTTGCATGTGCAATGGTTTGCATGTGTAATGGTTTGCATGTGCAATGGTTTGCATGTGCAATGGTTTGCATGTGTAATGGTTTGCGTGTGTGATGGTTTGCATGTGTAATGGTTTGCATGTGCAATGGTTTGCATGTGTAATGGTTTGCATGTGTAATAGTTTGCATGTGCAATGGTTTGCATTTAAAATTGCAGAAATGCTCATACAACTCCTTTTTGACAAGGACAATGCTTATTGCTGACATTAAGTAACATAAACTAATTGGCCTACTTAAAAATAGAAAAATGACATGACCAACGCACGAGAGTCCCAACTGCACAGAGCCAGTGGGACTATGGTATCCCCAATTGGGGTATTTTTTGAGGCTGAAAGGAATGGAGAGAGGAATGAGATAGGGAACAGGAAGGTTGGGAAATACTTGGCTATTCAGATCCACCAAACACAACTAAAGCCATTTCAAATAATGTGAATGGTGATCTTTCGACAGGGCGATACTGAGATAATCAATCCATCTGGAACGTGCCACCGAATATACTATGTATTATTTATACCATGATTTTAGTTTCCGTAGACTCCTGCGGCGTAGCGGGCAGGGGCACGTTCTCCACCTCGTGACTCGGCTCGTGGATCTCCGAGATGATGCCAGCCACAAACTCGATGCGCTTGTGCACGTCCGGTACGACCAAGTCGATGGCGCGCATTATGGCTCGGATCACGTCTTCCTCCAGGGGGCCGTGATTTCCTGGAAAATAAAATAATAACAATCCTCAAATTGTATTTGGTTGATATGGAGGGTTGTGTATTGCACACCCCACACATCCACGCTGGAATAAAATGTATTATTATTACTGGTAAAAAAATTTGCTCGGTAATCAGAAAAGCAGAGCTAATAAGCGCCTATGAGGTGATTTTCTCACAAAAAAGGCGCTATAAAAATAATCCATTTATTATTATTATTATAATAAGTTTTGAGACAAAATTTTCAATGTAGTTATTATTGTAAGGGGACTCCACCAGACTATGGAAGGTTGATTAGGTTAGGGAAGAAACAATCACCCGTAAGAGTATCGTAGAGCAGAGTCTGCAGAGCATTCCGGCCGACCTCGTCAGCCATGTCATAGACCGGGAATACGCTGACCAGCTCCTGCAGCACATACTGTCGGCGACTGAACTCCACGGGGTGCTCCAGAGCATCGGGGCAGGGGGACTCCACCAGACTATGAGGAGATAACAAGAGGATTAACTATGATTAAGTATGATATGGCATCACAGCATTTATAATTATGGCATAGAATAGTAAAAAATAAAATAAACTCAGAATGGGGGGGGGGACCCCAAAAAAATTTGGAAAAGCATAAAAGAATTAGTACATGGCGAAAACATAAATGATATAAGAACAGTAAACTTCCCAATAGATATTAATGAAGATAACATAGCTAATAACTTTAATAAATATTTTATTGAAAGCATCACTCAAATTAACAAACTGATACCCAACCAACATTGCTAGTAATCCCACAAATGAAACTTCCGTCAAAGAAGAATTATTGGTCCTCAAAAATATAAATGCAGAATATTTGTTAAAAATCTTAAACCAAATAAAATCAAAGAACAGTTCAGATGGATTAACTATAAGTATAATCAGAGATGCTCTTCCGGTAATTGGACCTACACTATTAAGTATTATAAATGAGACAATTGAAGAAGGAAAATTTCCAGTCATGGAAATTATCTACTATTATACCTATTACAAAAATTAAAAATACTAGAAAATGTGAGGAATTTCGCCCCATCAACACATTACCAAAATATGAACAAATACTTGAAGTGATAATAAAAGAGCAAATTTTGCATTACTTAGATAAACACAGTATTTTATACCAAGAACAATCTGGTTTCAGATCCAATAACTCTTGTGAAATAGCATTAAACATAGTGGTTGAAGAATGGAAGGAAGGAATAAATAATAACAATTTTATCTTAGCAATATTTTTGGATTTTCAAAGGGCATTTGAAACTATAGATAGAGAAATACTGATAAGAAAGCTTAAAGAAATTGATTTCTCAGATGTAACTATAAAATTAATAGTAGAATATATGAAAGAACAAAAACAAATAACAAAAGTAAACAATAAATTCTCAAAACCAATGGAGAATAATTTAGAAGTACCGCAGGGATCAGTCCTTGGACCTTTAATGTTCATTATTTATATTAATGACATGGTAAAAATATTGTGCAAAGTGCAAAGTTTGATTATTTGCTGATGACTCATATACATAATTGGAGATAATTATGAGGAATTAATATTTTGAATAATGAACTAGAAAATGCATCAAGATGGCTAAAAATAAACAAACTAAAATTGAATACAAAAAAGACAAAATATATGATAATTGGACATAAGAAGATATGCAGCGAAAGCAAAATAAAAATTGATGGTGAAATTATTGAAAATGTAAATGATATGAAATACTTAGGGGTTATATTAGATACAAAACTTAATTTTAATAAACATGCTGAATATATCAAAAAGAAAATTGGGAAGAAGGTATGAAATGCAATAATGCTCTGCCGGACCCAATCAAAAGTGAAACAATTAATAAATTTAAAATAGATTGTAAAAAACACATTAAGTTAAATAAGAAAAAATCATTAGTTTTTAAATGATCATTATCTATATGTAATATTAAAAGAGTTATAATTAGTTATTTTGTAAACTTAAATGTACAAATAACTAAAATAAAATAAATAAAACAAAAGGTAAAACTGTTTCTCAAGATAAGGACAGGTTCTGAACACTGAACAGCTAATCCCTAGAGATGTGGTCTATATCAATTTAAATGAAAGTCGCCAATTTACGTAAGGCAAATGAAATTGATTGTTCAAGAAAGAATTTCAGCATTTTAAAATGTTTGATCGATTTGACTAGAAGTAAGGAAATATTGAGCTTAATTCGGGCACATAGCATGCCCACAACACATATCAATCGGTTTATCTCTTCAGTGGTTTAAACGGTAACAAGATAAAACAGGACAGTGACAAAACAAAACATGATAAAAGAATAGGTTAGTTAGGTTTGTCGTTTGTTTGTTCCTTTTATTCAATACACTGTTATTAGTTTAAGTGATCGGGAGACTCACGCCCTCACGTATCCCGTGAAGATGATCAGCTCGGGCAGCAGCTGGTCCAGGTGGTCCGTGTCCTGGATGGAGTGCAAGTGGCGCACCATGTGGCGCCAGTACCAGGCCGACTCCTTGCTGAGCTGGTCGGCGGGGATCAGCTTCACCTTGGGGTCGACGGGAAGCCACTCCAGGAGCTCCGCTACCTGCTGGTGCCTGGGAATACAACACGTACAGTTAAGAATATTACAGGACAGGGATATAGACAGTGGCGGTTTCTCTAAGGAGTGTATGTACAGTGTACCCCCAAACAGTAGGTTTGTAATAGTTCGGTGCTCCTTGTCAAATGTCACTTTCGGAAATCTATTTTTCCTCTCTCAACTCCCATCACCTTCATCATATGGTGGAGGTCGAAGTGGAATGTTGAGGTTATCCAGCTAGTCAATGGCATCGGAAATAACTTGGTTCAGCACAGATATGCCTTGAGGAAACTGATGAAGTCGGCATTCTTTCACATCAGATCTATTGTTTGAATGCATTTAAAAAAAAAATTTTTTTTTAAGAAAGACAAACATTCCTGGGTTACAAATAACCTGACAATATTTGAAAATCTCCTACTACCATCACAGTTACCGGAAGATGTTGCTTGTGTTGTGATGGAGGACTTAGTCAGTCGAGGAATTGAACTCACGACGCCTGGGTGGGACCCAGGTGCGATGCCAACTCAGCCACTGATCAGCCACATTTCAGAATCCTTTAGGCCCCATTTGCGCATCATATTTATATGCACAGAAACGGTGACTGCGCCAGAATTTAGTGAGGTTGAACTGCCATTGAACAACCACGAACCGCCTCTGGATATACGTAGATAGGATGTAAAACATTGGAGTGAGGGACTCACTTGAACAAGGCCTGTAGCAGGTTACCGGCCACCACGGCCGAGTCCTTGGCGCCCTGCAGGTTGTCCAGCCGGACGGAGGCCAACAGCTCCAGCACGTTGCCCTGATAGGCCCCTAGCCAGCCCGGCAGCAGGGCGGTCTCCACCACGCGGCGGACACGCGGACTTCGCTCTGTGAGGCCAACCTGACACAAAACAATATTATTATCCAGAGAATCATAGAGACAGGAACAAAAAAATTTACGAGTAAGAATTTTCTAGTGAGTCTCCAAGGGTTGTAGCACCAATGATGATAAGATACTTGAACGTGAATGAAGCAAGGAGTGTGCGCCCGGGTACAGATACGTTGTGTTCCATTTTTTGCCTACCCTCGTGAAAGGTTAGCAGTAGGGCGCATTGCTCCATGACCAAAGGTAGGCTGTGTATAGTGCTTCAGGTTCGGATAAGGAGTTTGCACAGAATAATAGAAAATGGTCACTACATTATCATCTTCTGCCGATTGTTGTGGTAAACTGAATAAGTGATCGTACAAGTTCCTTACCTATAGTATAAAAACATATTTTTATGCTATATTATATTATGGTTTGTTTTTATTAGGGTAGGCACAGCTTTTCAGCCTTTACCGACTGCACACCACTGGAGGTTAGTGAGTTTGTTAAGGAGTATAATATTTTATTTTACCTTCAGAATGTGGACCCTCTGTCTAACTTTGAGTTTCGTCACATTGATGGACGAGACGTACAAGAAGGCGGCTTTTCTCACAGATTCGTCAACATCGCACAGACGTTCAAACACGTGGAGAAGATTGCTTGAACTCTTGGCTAGGCTTAGCACCACACCCCTGAAAACACCACTCATGGAATATTAGAAGTTTATTCCGGTTAGTAGCTGGGTGGACAAATGCCAAATTGGTTTCCTGCTCAGGAGTAGTGTCGTGGGTTCAATCTTCTTCTAGCTAAGTGCTCCATCATTGCGCGAGCAACATTTTCAGCTTATATAGTAGGAGGAATTAAAAAGTTTATTCATAACCCGGGAATGTTTGCCTTTTCTTAACGTTTGGAATGCCGAGCTCCCGCGGCCTAATATTTCCGTAGTGTGCCGTGCACCGGCTGAGTCTATTTTTTAAATAACTTACTTGGTTTTAGCAAAACGATGTTCTTGTAAATTGTCTTACAAGATAATGGGTTTAGATATGTATGTATATATCATAAGTAGTGTTACGTAACGAATTCGCTACAGTTAAAATGGATTCTAGTCCCTCGGTAATATGGGCGGATTATTAATGGTTCCGGTTCCGGGTTCCGCCACCGAGCCAAACTCCCTCCCATTAGCGCGCCGCTCGCCAGCAGAACAAGACCGGCATTGGTATCGATAGGTGGTGTGTGTAAACGGCAGAGCGACTTGCCTTTGGCAATGGCCGCCTGCGCATGGCTTGAGCGTCATCACGCTTACCTCGCATTTGACATTGTAAACTCCTTGTCCTTGTGAGACATCGCTACACATAGCAATCTAACTAGTAATATCTATAACCAGTGTTAAACTCCAGGTGACCTATTAAATGCTAGCTGCGTGAGTTTATGTGCCCTGCAGGTGATGTACTCCAATGGATGACATCTTACCTGTCTGGACGAGTAGCCTCAGTAACTTTCAATAAATGCACATCACCTGAAACTCCCATTGAATTTGGAGTTCCCCAGGGGTCAATCCTAGGTCCCATTCTTTTCATTCTCTATACTAATCGTCTTGAACACCTCATTCACTCAGCTGGCTTTGAATCACAAGGCTATGCAGACGATCGTCTGATCTTTAAATTTTGTTCCCCGGATGAAAAAGACGTCCTAAAAAATGAGGTAGTTAGCTTCATTAATACGGTTTCAATGTCTGTCTGTCAATAAACTCAAACTTAATCCAGCAAAGACAGAATTTATTTGGATAGCTTCCCCTGGAAGGCAAGGCCTCCTTGATTCCAATCCAATACGTATTCAGGATACAGATATAATTCCTTCTACAGAAATAAAATTCCTAGGTTTCACTATAGACAATAGTCTTTCTCTTGAATCGCAAATAACAAAAGCTGTAAGTTCTGGTTTTTTCCATCTTAGACAGGTAAAATCAATCAGGAGATGTCTTCCCTCTGATGGAGCAAAATCACTCATAAATTCCTTCGTTGTTTCACGTATGGACTATTGTAATAGTGCATATGCTGGCCTCCCTCAAAAACAATTCAATAGAATCCAGTCCGTCTTCAATGCTGCGGCGAGAATGATATTTGGTGAATCTAAATATTGTCATATAACCCCACTTCTAAGGGATCAGCTTCATTGGCTTCGATGCCCTGAAAGAATAGAGTTCAAGATCTGCTTACTGACCTTCAAAGCATTGCAGGGAATGGAGCCAGCCTATATATCTGAACTATGCATCCGACAGGACTTAAGTGATAGACAGCTTACTCTGAGATCAGCAGATCTAGATTCTACTAATCGTCTAATTGAACATTCAAGGTCAAATCGAGCCGTCTACTATGATCGCTCTTTTCGTGTAAATGGCCCTCTCATTTGGAATAAACTTCCCCCAGCTCTTACTAATATCCAGAAATTGACTGAATTTAAACGGGCTTTAAAAATAAACTTATTTAAAAAATCCTTCTGTCTATAAATTTTAATTTCTCTTCAATTTATTATAAAAAGTCATTTCCTCGAGCCTCTGGTAGTTGTTTGGTTTCGGTTTCCTTCGTACATATATTTTTTAAATTTTTTATGTGAAGTCGGTTATTGCTGAACATAACCCGACTCCTGTCTTAAAATGCTACTATTTTTGTAGTAATATTGTGAATGTGTTATTGTTGTATAGCCATATGTATACTGTATAATAATATGTAATTTTTTTATGAATATGCACCTAAGGAGTACTGTAGGAGTAATATTAAGAATAAGCAAGAATGTATGTAATATGTTAAGAATGTATAAATAGAATGTAAAAGTAGCACTGTAGGAATACCACTGAATGGAGTTATTTAATCATGTTTAAGTTTATTTAGAGTAAAGCGCACTTGAAGTGAAATCACACAAAACTGCGCTATATAAATGCTTTGTTATTATTATTATTATTATGCATCTACGATGGGAGAACATGAACCTCGACACCATTGACCATGTAAGCTGTATCTAACCCCTATTAACTGTGCTGATGTAATTATTTGCCTCCCGTAAATGCCGGATTTAGTTCCCGAGAGAAAGAGAGATTCAGTATACAATAGGCAGGATGTGTTTTTAGGTTAAATCAATTGTATGTTTTGATGTAAATATAATGTGTTCCCTCTCCCAATAAACCCTGTACTGAGAACTGGACTCTTTCATTTGAATGGTATGAGAGCCCCTTGTGTTCCTTGGTCGGATATGAGGCGGAAAGCCGATCCACGATCCAGAGAGGTCTCCTGGACTACCCTGCTGAGTTTGTCGAGGAGAGCTGAGAGTCGGCCGTCTCAACAGTTGGCCTCCCGGTAACCATAACATTCCTTTTTCTTATGTGATCTCCCCCGTGAGAGTCCCTTACACTGGCGCTCCACGTGGTAACCCTTACACTGGCGCCAACTTGGGGGGCCCTTACACTGGTAACCCTTACAGTAGTTTTCCAAGAATAGCTCTTATATTCTACATATATACTAAAAGAAAGTATATTTTTACGTTGCCCATCGGATACAAATTTTGCATTTCCGAAGAGCAATCTTGTTGCAGTAAAAGTAAAGTTTAATTTTCTTTTTGGGAAAATATACAGTTTCAAAAATATTTTGATACATTGAGTTATTACTTGGTTGCATTAACCAGTGAAGTTTCCGCTAAATATATATATATAGCAGGAGAAGGGCAAGGTGTGGGGAAAGCAGAAAAATGTCTTGAAGGAGTTGTGATGTTGAGTTTTACATTTGATAGAACTTCTAAAGGGTTTTTTTATGCCTGTGGTAAAAAATATTGAAAAGAAAGCACATAAAAAGTTCATGTTTATGACCTTCTGACAGCAGCGCTGGGATCGCAGGACATGTGGAAGGTGTAGGCTCTGGTCACCGGGCACTCAGGATCCGTTGGATTCTGCAGTCGCTGAAGGGCCAGTACTGCGCGGCTACGGACGGCTCCACGAATGTCCTGATCAGCAAAAGTTAAGCTATATTACTTTATTTTATTGTGAGTACTGCACAAGAATCGTAACTGTCTGGAGCTAATGTGACTATGGCATCCCCAATTGAGGTATGTTATGAGACTGGAAAGACTGAAGGAGTGAAAGAAACGGGAAAGAGAAAGGTTGTAAAATATCTGGCTATTCAAATCTGGTCACCAAAAACAGATAAAGCCATTTCAAGCAATGTTTCGATTCCGAATGGGGGACTTTCACCAAGGTGATACTTAAGAATATTTACCATTTTGGTGTGGGGAGGGGAAGGAGATGGGAAAGAGGAAGAAATGTTTGATTCACTGAATGCTTTGTCAAGAAAAAACAAATTACGTACATTCTGTATACACTGTTTTCCATGCTTATCATAAAACTTCAGGGGATGAGGCAATCATTGAATAAGTGTAATTAATTAATTTTAAAAATTATTAATGAATAATCACCTTCTGAAGTTTTTCAACGTGAAGCACGATGTATACATTCTAAATAAAGAAGACACTGAACGGACCGGCACCATCATACTTGACTGATCTCTATGTGAGGGACAATTTTACTCAGGGGCATCACACGCTCAGGTCGGTCAAGACCGATGTGTCCAACAGACTGGTTGAACCCTAAGAATGCTGCAAAATTCTGGGACATAGCTTTTAATGGGCCGGGTCCACATTCTTGGAATGACCTTCCATTTGGTCTGATGTCAGAAAGTAATTTTGAAATCTTTTAACCTAAAAAATTATCTTTTTAAAAGGGGCTACGAATTTTAACAAAATGAAAGGCGTCATTGGGGTGATTTTAATCATTAAACGGTGCTATACAAAAGTGGACCATTTACTATTATTATATTAAAGAAACGAAGATGGTAATGTTGTAGAGTTGTACCAGGCTGCAGCCAGCAACTGCAGGGGGAGATTGCCCTGATAGGAGAGGGCGCCAGTAGAAGAAACGAAATATAATGATGAAGCGTTTCGTACAAAAAAAATTATTTTAATTAAAAAGCGTGTAGTACTTAATATAAGGAATAAGCATAGTAAGCCCAGTACCTGAAGTCTCTCTAGCAGCGTGTTGAGGATCTTGTCACAAATGTCATCATTTAAGGAAGCATCGTCCCCCAGTGCTGAGAGGATGAGTCCCAGCAGCTGGCAGGCTCGGCTCCTCACTCCGTGACCGGACACATTCACGCACTGAAAGAACAATAAGTCAAGTCTATTAATAAGCTTGACCTCTACAATGAAATTCCATGTTATTTACAAATGTATCACATTAATTAGAGCATGCTGAGGACAGAAATATTGGAAAAACAGAATAGTACTGAAGATACAAGCGGTTAAAATGTTGATATTTTAGGAGAATCTCACCGGCCGGCCAATAAACATGTGATGTCATGGTACATAAAATGGGTGGCACGGCATATGCATGGTACTGAATGGGTAATTCAAATTGTGAATTGTCACAGGTATTTTGAGTGGTCATCTTACCCAAGTTCACTTTGACAGCTCGTAACTTCATCATTTTTGAAGATATAAAAAAACTAATTTTACCATCTTTAAATATAAAACCTTTTCATCAACAACAAAAAAATAGAGGACAATCTTATTGCTTAATCTAAATTATTTTAAGCTTTTCACAGCAAGAGAATTGTTTCCTTTATGCAGAATATTTATGGACATTTACAATGTTGTATTTAATATTTTTTCTAGCTTATTTTTTTAGCGCAGTGGGCCTATACGCATGTTGCTGACAGCTTCATTGAAAGCTATCACGTCTCCCTCTTTATCTTGTTCTGATCATCATGATCACAGTGCTACGTGTCCCAGGGTGGGATTTCTTTTGTCAGAATCACAAAGTTCTCGGACAAGACCTAACTGTGGTGGGATGGGGTAACACTGAAAACGGTTAGTAGAATATTATAACCTTTCTTCTATTTTCCCTATACTTCTGAAGGTTTTACAACGTTTGGCAGTACCGGATTAAGCCCATCGGAGGTCATTATATGTCGTCTGTAAGCTAAGACAAGGGAAATTCATCAAAATGATTGCCCATTTCTACACAAAGCCAAGAGTTTTGATAGGTAACTAAAGGTTCTAGATCAAAGGTAGCTGGCAAAACTCAATAGTTCACCGCCGTTCTATGGTTCGGATGGAAACATCATGTGTGGAAGAATGGATATCCGCAGAAAATGAAATGTTTTATTAGCAGCAGATACTAAAGTCGTTGTATTTTTCTGTTACTAAATAGGTAAGTAATAAAAAAGCCCAATGAATGACAATTCTTGTTTGAATTTAACGATTTAAGGAAATTCCTGTCAGTCACTGTCCCGCCCGCTACAGCGCTATGCCGCTAAAAAATTATTTGTATGGTATGTCAGTGAAACGTTCACGTTATAACAGCCAACGATTGTATAAAAATAAGTTTAATAAAATATCAATAGGTACTCATTATAGCCGTGATCGTTATAACCAAGTTCGACTGTACTTACATTGAAGATTACTCCGAAGATGTAGTGCATAAATTCTTCTCCCTCATTGCTGAGGGAGCCACAGAAGTTGGCCACAAACTGCATAACTCTATCAACATTCCCATTGGCTTCTCCGAATAGGAAAAGGTAATGGAGTGCGTTGGTGAAACTCTCTGAGAATGCTTCATGGTCGATCTGCAAAAACAATAAAATTTATTAAAATAGTGCAGATTTCAAATAATAATTACGCGACTGTGGGTTATGAAATACTCAGACAATAAATGTACTAGAGTGGTTTTGAAAAGGTGGGATTTGTGAAGTTCTGCATATATTGAAAAGTAAAAGAAATAAACCTCTCATATCATAATATACGGAGATGGTGTGTATTTCAAAACAATTCAAATGAAAGCTATAGTGAATACACGCTTAAAGTCATTTTTAAAAATCACCAAACAATGATTGTTATTGTTATGATCTGTTTTTGTAGAGCAAAAATAGTGATAAAATCTTAAAAGTAAGGATAATTGAAACATTTTTATTTGCAGATGTATTACTTACTTTGCGGAATATCTTCTTCAGTTCTTTTGTGTATTTCTTGTGTTGAACGGTATTGAATTGCACATTGTGGAATATTTCAAAGATTTCCGGTATGTTCCGCTGAATGGCAACCGGTTCTGGAAACTCAGACATTGTGCTAACCGTGCTAACATTGCGCGAAATCTCTTTGCCGCGTTTAGGCATTGTTTAGAATATATTTACGCTAGAAATAATTCGGGCTATCACCAATTATTCACAAAACAATAATATTTTACTAACAGCACTAAGAGAAACCGTCAAAATAGTTTCGATAATAATTTCAAATTTATAATCCATAGAGAAAGAAGCAACAAGTCTATGGTTATAAAATTGTAACCAGAACAAAAAAAGAAACTTTACATACTTCCGCGTTCATCTTATTAATTTATTCCGGAAAATGAAAAAATCTGAAATGTTTTTCAGTCGCTTAAATTATTTTTAATAAAAAAAAGAAATGCTTCATGTTCCGTGCACGGGTTTGAATTGATAGAATACGATGACTATCCGTTGCTTTATTAACTTTATCTTCCTAGGGTCGCTCGACACGAACTTGATAAGACGGTGGTTTGTGTAGGACCTGGGTGACCTCTCCGAGGAGCGATAATAGGAACCTTCCTGGCCGGAAGTTTCAAGCTAACTCTCCTTCCTGCGCGGAAGACTGAACCCGACTGTCCTCTCGTCAGAGAGCCCTGTCGCCTGTTTACCTGTAGGGATATTACACCGTAAATAATTTTACCCCGCGAAATTTTAAATCATTTACTATTTTATACATTCAAAACTATTTTTTATTGTTCCTCTTCATCTTCGCATGGCGGAGGAGAATTGGTGGAGGTCATAGTGAGCTGCTGAGGTTATTCAGCCAGCCGACGGCATCAGGAGTCACTTGGTCCAGCGCAGATGCGCCATATGATGAAGGGGATATTCTTCCAAAGTATATTCTGTTGTTTAAATATGTCCACATTCACAGATTTCCGAATTTTTTAGGCCCCATTTATGTATCATATACGCATAACGGCTGTGACTTCACCGGATGCGGTTTAATGAGGTCAATGTCTTCCGAAGAAAACGTGGACCTCATTAAACTTATTTTTATTATTAAAAAGAGTAGAGTTAATACACTCATTTTAAATCTTTTTGACAATATTTATAGTATGTAAAGCAAATATGCTAGATAGCCTAGGGTATTTATGTAAAGTAATATTGTTTTCTTTAAAAGTATTTCGCACTTTCATTCTTGTTATTGCGAGTTTTTATCGTGTTTTCTAATCTAACTTGAACGTTGTTCCATACTGTTATTTGTATTCTTTCTTTCAATACAAAAACTGCAGTCCAATTTTTATTATTATTTTTATCAATAATGACGTTCAATGTATAAACATTTTTTTTCTAAAGTTAGTTATCATGGTAAAAATAATTTTCAAAGTTTCAATTTTTCAAAGCCCGCCAAATTACTCCAAATCTATGGCCGGTCGGTTTTGATCAGTTTTGAGATTAGAATATCAAATGTTAAAACAAAAATAAGCTTTATCGTACATAATTTTATATTCTATTCAAGGTAAACCATAACTAAACATAAGTAATGAAATTATGTACTTTTTTAGAAACTTGAACTCAAAGAAGAATAATAGTATTGACCATTAACATTACCATAATATCCGTATTGATAATTGGTTTGCTCATGAATACTCTAATTTCTTCCATGAATAATGTTTATATTGAACAACAATAATTATAGAGAATGTCACCCAAATTGCAAAAAAACGTTTGGAATACAAAATAAAATCGAAAAATAAACATTTTCATACTAATCCAAAAACAGAATGTTTACGTGACGTCAGATGTTCCATATGCAATGGTACCAACATAACAAGGTGTTTTGATGAGATGATTTTTTATACACTTTTGAATAACGATTTCTAAATTCTACGTATAATTATATATAATGAAAGTTATACATTCATAATCGGCGTTTGCTGATCTTGATATGACGGTGCGTAGGGCAGTGGGTATAATTCTAGAAATAACGCAAAAAGGGAGGAATAGAAATGCAATCTTAGGTAGTTACAAGTAATTTATTTTGATAGTCGTGGGGTTAGTCTTAAAACTAGAGTAAATCTAATTTAGACATAATAAATTCAATAAAACTAGATAGGCAATTACTTAATTCTACTGTTAAAGTCTTTGTACTTAAAATTAGATATTCACTGGCTTAGGTAATTACTTAATTCTACTGTTAAAGTCTTTGTACTTAAAATTAGAGGTTCACTGGCTTATTTGTATGAAAAAGTTGTTGTTTAAAGATAGAGATTCACTTGGCTGACAGGGTGGGGGGAATTATCATTAGAGTCTACACTTGCTATTTTGGAAAGTCCGCAGTTCCTTTGAGATTTTATGGAAAGTCCGCAGTTCCTTTGAGATTTTATGGGACGGCAATAAACACTTCAAAGGAATTGAGCCGCCGACGGAAAGGCCCGCGGAATAATGCGGGTGATAAAATAATACCTACAGGTAGACAGAAGGACAGAAGGCTCTAGGAGAGGGTCGCGTGCAGTCTTCCATCGAGGAAGCACGAGTCGGGAGCAGTCTTCCACCGAGGAAGGACAGTTGGGTGAAGTCTTCCACCGAGGAAGTACGAGTCGCGTGCAGTAGTCCGCCCAGGACAGACGAGTCGGTTACAGTAGTCCGCCCAGGACACACAGCCAAGTGAAACCTTCCGCCCAGGAAGGTTCCTATTCTCGCTCCTTGGAGAGGCCGCCCAGGTCCTCTGATGACGAGGGAATTTTACGCTTCCATCCCAGAAGGAAGTAACTGATCTTCGCCCTTCGGAGATCAACATCGGAGACCGCCCAGGCCTCTGATTATCGCCGCGTTGCACCTACTCCCGATCCGGAGGTACATGAATACTTAGTGCGAACGCGAGGACTCTACATACAAAGCCGCCACTGGACCCTGGACAGCCATCACCAAAAAGGGAAGTGCCTCTGACTCTAATGATAATTCCTCCACCCTGTCAGCCAAGTGAATCTCTAACTTTAACCAACAACTTTTTCATACAAATAAGCCAGTGAACCTCTAATTTTAAGAATACGACTTTTTGTGTAGATTTAAGGAAGTAGTTAGTTAATTTTAAGTACAAAGACTTTACAAGTAGGTTTAAGTAATTGCCTATCTAATTTTATTGAATTAATTATGTCTAATTAAGATTAACTCTAGTTTTAAGGCTAACCCCACGACTATCAAAATAAATTACTTGTAACTACCTAAGATCGCATTTCTGTTCCTCCCTTTTTGCGTTATTCCTAGAATTATACCAACTGCACTACACACCGTCATATCAACCTCCGCGCAGCGGAATTGTTGAATTTTACCAAAGATTTTATCAAAGTGTTGCTAGCAAGAATAATAATGTCCAGTGCGCTCGCCAGCCGCCAGAGCAGCTCGCTAACCCGCTTGAAACTCGTGTTTGTTTACGTCAAGTGTGCGTCAAATGTTTTGTCTTTTTGGTTTGTTTTGATTTTTAACCGAACATTGTTTAGTGTTTTGTGTTTAGTTAAGTTACACATTTGAAGATCAGTGAACTTCGACGAGGTAAGATTGTATTATTTTGTAGAATTTATTGTCTTTTATATTCTTTAGACGCGTTTTTAATTGATTTTAGACGTTTCAAAATATTAACCTTTGAATGTTCGCAATTTTGAATATTTGAATTGTTTTTCTTAAGTATTTTTAAATGTTGTAATAATCGTGTTGAGTCATGATTTTTTTTATTCCGTTATTCGCAATGACAATATAATATACTCCAATGCCATTAATTATCGTTTAATAATTAATAGTTTATATCCAAGCATTTGCAACAAAATTCTGTTTTACTGCCATAATATTTTTTATATGTTTGATTATTTCTAATAGAAATTACTTCCTCTTGCCTACCTATGTGCATTATAATTTTCTGTTTGTTTATTTTTGTGCAATTAATTTGTGAGCTCTGCTCTTTAGTGTCTCTAGCTATAGAGTATTTCAACTTCCAACCCTAGTTAGGGACATTAGAGTAGGTACCTACTCATGTTGTGTTGTGGAAAGGATAGAAATGTATGTACCAACACAATATATTTGCTCATTGATATCTGTAAACATGTTCTGAAATAAAAATAAATTTGAATTTTATAAATTTATTTGAAAATAAAAAATATTTTACAATAGCAACCAAAACTGTGCTTTACAAACTTGTGCTTAACCTAATATTATATACAAATTGAGTATTAACCTTGATATAGAATCTTTAGATTGGCCGAATTTGATACTCCAAACCATTTTGGTCATAATCAAATAGGAAACAAGTTGTTAACATAGTTTCAGAACCTATAGGCTCCTGTATGACAAAGAATGAACGATCTCTTTTCCAATAAGTGAGCCCCAATCTAGGTATTCTTTTTCAATGAGTTTCGGGTTAGTTTGTACAAAGATACAACTTTTGATAAAAATAACATAATTCAAAGACATGTTTTAACGCAATTATTAATTTTGTACCATCCCTTCATTGTTAGCTGACTCACAATTTATTTCATGGACCCCTGTGCATATTATAGTGGTGCTTCGAACTTCCTCTCAAAAGTATTCAATATCCTTTTGTTGTTCTTTGTGAAGCCCCAGCACTCTGCTCAGTAGTTTAAACCTGGCCTGATGAGTCTCTGAGCTTGAGATTTTTGTTAATTATTTTATTTCTGGCTTTTTTATTTCATTCGTTAAAAAAATACAGCATCCGATGCAATATTCTTCACGCTAGACTAGTTATGGTATATTCCTTTTTTACACTTTCTCCCATGTAATCTAACTACAGTTACATTTATGTTACCCTGATGTATGGCAGTGAGGCATGGAACTGGCAGAGGAAGTATGAAAGTAGACTGAATGCTGTAGAAATGAGATCTCTGAGACGAATGTGTAGTAAAACCATCTATGATCGTGTGAAAAATGATGAGATTCATAAAGAATGCAAGGCTGATGTAAGCGTAGTGAGCAAGATCAAGAAAGGGACGCTTAGATGGTTTGGGCATGTAGAGCGAATGAATGAAGAGAGGAGTGTATGGAGAATATATGACGCGAATGTGAATGGAAGAAGAAGCCGGGGACGTCCGAGGAAGACTGGCACAATCAAGTGAATCAAATACTTGAGTCGGGCCATGTCAGAAGTCGGAATAACAGAAGAGAATGTATGAGACGCTCTATGAAAGTGAATGAAGCAAGATGTGTATGCCAAGATCGAGTTGTTTGGCGGTCCGTCCTCTCTGCCCACCCCTGCGGGGAAACGGTGTGATGGTTAGTTAGTTAAGTTACATTTATCAATACAATTTATTTATGTACATTGTGCTAAAAATGTCTTTGAATCAATTTGTTTCGTTACCAATGCTCAAATTCAAGCAGAGCCAACCTGAAAGCTGCTCTGTTACTTATTTCCACCAGTCAAGTACCGAGAAATATGTTCTCTTGAATCTTTTAATTCGAACGCTGTTATAGTATTTAAAAAAATGCACCTTATGTTTGTGCAAACCAGTTGAATAATTAATTACGCGGAGAATTCGGCCAGCACGGAGTCCAGGTCCTGTTGGAGGTTGACCGACATCTCGCGCTGCTTCATTACGTCGTCCTTGAGTCGGTCGATGTTGGCAATGATCAGGTAGTTGCCCTTCTTCAGCGCGTTGAGCGAGGACTCGTGCTTCTTGGCGCGTCCCGTTAGGTTCGTCCTTTTCTGCTCGATCGGTGCATCCTGGAAGAGAGGGATGGGTTGTTAGAAATTACATGAAACCAACTACATATTGCTTTTCATAGAATTTTCATAATTAAATTCTATGTTTCCCTCAGGAGGTAAAGGAACGACTCTGGGAGATTCATGCTTGGGAAGAAGCACAAAGGCCTGCAAATGATTTTAGGATAGCCGACCCATTGAACACAATAACGAGTCGTATTTACAACCCATTTTCATGGGGTAATAAACGTGTTAAAATGTTGGGTATTCCTGCGATTCTTTCTCTGGGGTCTTTTTAGGGTTAGAACAGAGTGAATCTAAGGATTGAAATTTAGCTTTGACAGGAAAAAACCATCAAAGCATGGCGATAAAAGCCCATATCATCTTACACCATAATTTTCAAACAATGGTCAAATGGTAAACCTGTGGAGTAGTGTGGAGATCTTTTCTTCAAGATTCCAGAGTATAAATTGATCATTTTCCGTCCTGGTTTTGTTATGATGGTTTGAAAAAAGGCTTCACAGCTTTCGGAAAGATCACTTATAAATTAATAATATTGTTTTCTCACCTCCTCTTCGCTCTCGCTCTCAGTCTCGCTCTCTGACTCATCCTCTGACTCGGATTCACTCTCTTCGTCTTCGCTGTCCACCTCCGACTTGCTCTTCTCCTCCTCCTCCGCCTCTTCTTCTTCCGAGTTCTCTCCCTCCTCATCTTCATCCGTTTCCTTCATCAGCGAGGCCATTTTGTCCACCTCTTTTTTGAGGGCCTTGTATTTCTTGCGTTCCACCCTGAAATTTTTGAATAATATCGTTAATAATCGGTATTACAATCAGTATACGCTTTATGCAGGGTTTGTAGAATAAAATTATACTAGTAGAGGTTTGACTATATTAGTACAGGAAAACTAGACCTATGATGTATAAAATAAATGACAAAATCCTACATTCATGAAAATTTGTTGATATATTTATCTTGGTAGTAGAAAAGGAAATCCGCCGAGTCCGCCCAAATTAAAGTGGTGAAACAACCATCTAGGGGGAGGGGGGAATTTTTAAAAAAATACATGTTTCAACAGGGTCGAGTAAGATATCGTTTACTATGGTTTCATCGGTGCTGAATCAAATGATAACACTCTCAATTCGGTATAATCAATATTCTGTAAGATATGACCGGATTTTGATGAAAAAAGTCAAAATAACGCAGTAAAATATATTTTATTTTGAAATGACAGTAGTAAAATTATATATTAGTAATTAGTACTATTTAAATAAGAGGTACTTGTGTCCTGACAATATAAATAATGAATATTTATCTATCCCCTTCAAACTGGTGCGTATATGTTTTTAAAACTTGGTATTACTTTTTTGAAAAATTTAATTTAAATTTAAAACTGAAAATGATTGAATGAAACTGATTTAAACTGAAAATGGCCTTGAACGCCGAAACAGCTGTTACAATAATAAAAACTAAAAATACATTTACATTAAATTTGAAAAATAAATTAATGGAGTTCTACGAATTAAACACAAAAACAATTAATAATTTGTATAACTTTTATAATAAGTCCCTTCGAGGTAAAAATTGAAAAAAAACTCTGAAAAAATGGTAAAATATAAAAATGTATGAAAAGCTGTATCCCGGACACTATTAGGTCTACAGAAATAGTTTTAGTTTCAAATTGTAGCAAATTTAGTCTACTTTACGATTAATTAGTAATTAATTAAATTGATAAAAAACTCTAAAAGAACCCAAAAATAAAATAAAAAAATATTTAAAAAATCTGAATTTTTAACAGCTGTATTTTAAACACAGTTAAATCTACAGAGACCGTTTTGATTTTAAATTGTAGAAAATTTAGTTTACCTGAAAAAATTCTTAGCCTTTGGCGAAAAAATTGTTTTTCGGGTTCGAAAGATCTGACGAGGTCGAAAATTGGATCGTTCATCATATACAACATTTGAAAAAATTGTAACTACCCCATTTGATGCAAATAAGATGTTTAAAGTTATTGGACTAGGTCATTTCAACACAATAACATATTTTTTGCAAGAATAATTGTGTTATTTTCATGGTTTTTTCTCTAAAAACCTGTCGTAATCTCACCAAATATGAATTCTATCGACTTGGGAGTAATGTCATTCGATTCAACCTTAGTAAGTAATACCTCACTCACCTTTGTGAAATGTGAATATTTCAAAAAATCCCCCCCTTACCCAAGAAGGGTGTTCCAGCACTTTAATTTGAGCGGACTGTGCAGATCTTCAATTCTACTGCCAAGATGAACGTATGACAAAAGTTTCATGAATGTAGAAAATTTGTCATTTATAAAATTTTATTTTTCCTGTACTATATGGAGGTTATGATAACTGTATTCTATGAAGGAGTGCATCATTTGATTGACAGTTCGCTTACTTGAGTGCTTTTTGTTGGTTCTTCAGTTGCACCCTGAGCCCAGTCCTCTCCATCCTCGCCTTTTCTTTCTTGTCCTTGAAATTCTTTATCTTGTTAGTGATCAGCTTCATTTCTCTCAGTCCTCTTCTGTTTGCTTTCACCTCCTCATCCTCCTGCAAATAATAAACAAACACCCAGATTTTAGTCATAAATACAAAAGCACTCTCTACTTTCTTTCTGTCAGGATTGACTTTTGGTGGCATCTAACATATGAAATTAGACTGGTAATGCTTCTCCACTTATCCCTCCCTTTTCATGTGGATGAAGAGTTGCTGAGATTTTTTTGACCATTCAATAGGATTTGGCGTTTTGTCGTGCTATAACGATGGCATATAGCAATGGCATCTATTATCCAATCTCCGCTTTGTACTTGTCTTTTGTACATATCAATAATTTGTAGATTGTTGTCGCTTACCCCTTCTTCTCCACTAGATTCCGGTTCTTCCTCTTCTGGCTCGGATTCCTGGATGGATACCTGTCTCTGCGCATGACTGGGTCTCCTCGAACCCTGGTTGGAGTTCGGTACTATTCCCTGAAATCACAAATTGTTTATTTAGAAATCGTACTCAAAGTGATAGAACAGTAAACTTGGAGACATGTGATGAATGCAGGATAATGATTGTAGATGCAGAATGCAAATAAAAATTGGACATCAACACTTGAGTTGGTTCGAATGAGTAAAGTTCAAAAAGACAGGATTTTCAATGAAAACAGGATGCTAAATATATTTATGTAGATTTTAGGTAGGTACCAACACACTGGATATTTATAAGGGTAATAAACTGTTAATGTCAAGGAGTGTATGAGACACTCTATTTCTAAGATTGTTTCTAAGGTATGATTCAAATGTTGGGATGTAAATTTTTGTTTCGATTGTACTTTGAAAATCCCGAATGAAGAATTTTATTTTTTTAAATTTCTTCAAACGATTGGTAACTTTGTGGCGTAATTATTAATTAATTAATTAAAAAAATGTACTTTGTTTACACCACTTTATAAAAATATATAAATATCTCTACATGTTTCGACAGCAATGCTGTCATCATCGGGAATATATGAATACTCAAAATTACGTTAAGTTATTAAATACGTAATATGTGTGGTAGCAAAGTCATTCGGATAATGCAGGCTTATTACAGAAATGCATTTTCTGCTATTTTTTTTGGACAAATATTAAAACGGGGCCAAAATTGTGGTGTTAGATGAAACAGTCCTGATGCAAATTGATGCAGGTTTGTTTCCCTGACCTGAGACTCCATCTGTTTTTGGTAATCCGCGTGTCTTTGGAGGAAGTAAGACTTGGGTTCTTCCTCCTCCTCACCGCCGTAAATACCCTGGAATATTTGGTTAGAAGATTTGTAAGCGGTTAGAAAGCATTGAGCTGTTAACTAGCATTAGTAGTTTTTAGGAAGTAGCGTTTCTTCAACTTGTATGACCGCCTCAAGCAAACTGTTTTGTGTATCCTTTTGACAGGGTGACAGTTAAAAGCTTAAGCACTCATTAAAGTTATCCGAGTTTCAACTCATTTTTTTCAAAGTCTTTCATCTTATTGAACAATCCAAAAATATGCAACAAATTAAATCCATAATAATAATAATAATAATTGGATGATTTGTATAGCACCGTTTTTGTGAAAAATCACCCCAAGGGCGCTGTGCATCTTATATTATATTTCAATGTTCTATAGTTTATGATGGAAATGTCCTTAAAACGCCAGACAAAAAAGCTGCGCGAATTTAGTAACGCCAGTCTGTGTTTTTTTGCAAATAAAGATTTGATTTTTCTGCTTCGTTAAATTATGAGAAATTTATTAAGAAATGCATTCTTAGTGAGAATATTAGAAAGCTTTGATTTCAATAGCGTAATTCGACTTCTTATTCACCTTCAAAGCTTGCTCCAGCTTCTTCTCGAGCTCTGCATTCTTCCTCTTCTGCTCCTCCAAGTCCGATTGCACTTCATCCAGTTCCTCAGCCGCCCTGTGATACTTCTTCTGCAGATCGTCCGCCACTCTCTTGGTCTCCGTGACCTCCCCCTTGAGGCTGGACACTAGCGTCTCGTCGTAGGCGTCCACCACGGAGATTACTGTCTTGGCCTGCTCCTGTTTCATGTGGGCCCTTTCGCTCTTGAGCTCTGCTTCCATGTTTGTGATCCTGGCTTGCATTCGCTTGTTCTCGCGGACCATTGCTTCTTTGTTCCTGAAAAAAAACACGGGTCTCTTAAAGGCAAGTTCACTCATTCCTTTAATTAAAAACATCCTCCAAAAATCATCCCTAGAGATAACACAGGCTCCAAAGGAAACTCCATTATCTTCCGTACGAAGTTATCTTGGAGAGACCTTCTCGGAGTAGTGAATAGGGAAATTTTGTTTTTTTTTGTTAAAAAGACAAACATTCCCGGGTTACGAATAACCTGACAGTATTTGAAAATCTCCTCAACCATCACGGTAAGCGGAAGATGTTGCTCGTGTCGCGATGGTGGACATACCCAGCCGTGGAATTGAACTCACGACGCCTCCGTGGGACCCCCATATGTATGCTTGGTCTGGTCTACTAGTCGAGTATTCCTGTAAGGTGCTGTTTAGTTTTTCTGCAACTTTTGTATGCTATCATACCTAAGTTCTAATGCCAGCAATTGCTTGGTGGACTGCAGATCGTCTCTCACTTTGTCGATATCGTCCATCTCGTCAACTTCCTCATCTTCGGTTGCTCCAGCTTCATCCTGAAAATATAAATGTTGAAATGAAAACCTTTTCAATATCTCGATATCTATATTTTGAAATACTTGTTGATGTCTTGCACGGATTTAATCTTTTTCAAGTTGTGTTATCTTTACGGCTCCAATCCAATTTCCATCGCGATTCCCAGTAATATTCTAGCTCTGGTAGGTACTGTAATTATGGCCAGCATCTGATGGGACTTTCAAAATATATTTTAGTAAATTGCTACTTACTTCCTTGACTGTACTAATACCCTCCGGTGCCGCTGAAAGATCGGCCTTTGACATGGACTTCTGTATCTGTTCCTCTATAGTCAGCTGTCTTCTGAACTTCCTTAGCCCGTCCAGGTTAGGTCTGCTCCTGTCGTTGGTCTTCACAGTCTTTAGTTTGATCCCTGAGTTGATCTGCTTCAGCAACTGGTTGTGTACATTTCCTTTCTCGGATTCGTATACATATTGTCCTGTCTTTGCCTTGACCATGCTTACGTTGATGATTGGACTGGATCTGAAACGAGAGTAAGATTGTATTTGAAAATGATTGAAAACATCCAAGGAAAACTATTAGGATTTTTTTCGAAAACCCTTTTTCCAATTTTGATAAGTTTAACGGTAGAAATTTCAGAACCTATTAAGCTACACGTCGGTGTAGGTTTTTTGAGATATCACCTTCTCAAGGCTCTCAAAAATTGCATGTTTTCATTTGGATTATAATTTTTTTTAAACTTTTCGATTAAGTTAAATAATACAAAAAAATTATCCTGTTTGTAAACAGGATAATTTGTGCAATGGATTTAGATATAAAATCTCCGCCCTCAGCAGCAGACGACTAAACGTCTGCAACGCTCTACCCTTGAGCAGAACGATGAAAACCTAGATCTCATAATTTTTATTGTACAGCATTCACACTTCGCCAGGGTGTCAACCTGTTAACCAAACATCTTACAGTATTAATGTCCTAGAGTCCCATGTTAATCGCCGTGTAGACGCGAATAGTAGAAATGGTAATTTCCCCTCATACGTAAAAGAGTCTACAATTCAATTAATACCACGACGAACATGCTATGTTTTTTCGAAACTGTTCTGTTTTATCAGCCCGGGGGTATGTTATGTCAAAAATGTAGCAAAAGCCGCGGCAATGGGTTTTAATCTGCTGATTGATAATGTTGGCTTACGATCTTTTTCATGGGGTTCATTAGTAGGCGAGAAAGCCAGATAATAAGAAGTGGGAAGTCTGGCTTTACCTGTCATTACAGTCGACGTGTTTCAGCTTCCTCCCCGACTCCACTTCCTTCATCATGTCCGTCCAGTCGGGGCGGCGCCTTGGCCGGGACTTGAGCGCCTCTATTCGCTTCAACTTCTCCTGTGTTGCCGCAGACTTCTTGAACTCCGGCGGGGGAGGCATCTTTGGAGGCAGCGGGGGTGGCGGGGGTGGGGGTACGGGTCTCAACAGACCTGGAATTGGTTACACATTGTTATTGATTAGAAGACGGTCTGCAAACCTCCCGTAAGCACTCTCCCATGTTTCACCCTTTTCATGGATGAAATTATCACCATGGATTATTTCGAATTTCACATTTCGAAGAACCAATCCCATCTGATCACGATAAAAAGGGGTCTTATTGAAAATTTATTCTCATTTAATGGAAGCAATCATCCCAACAAACCTTTCCCTGACGCACTCGGTGTAACCTTCCATCAGTGGCCAGTTGATTCAAAGTTAAGTTAGTATCTCAGAGGCTGGGCGTACTGAATAGATCCCGCAGATACTACTATATTATCCTGTACAAATCACGTCTGTACCTTACTGTTGAGTTCGGCAGCTCCGTTTGGTCTGGATATCTAAAAAACCCTTGATTTTGTAAAAATCTGGCAATCCATCCACCTGACGGATTCTCCCCTATCGTCCGTTATATTTCCCCTATCGTCAATGCTGTGTTTGTTCAACCCATATTTAAGTGGCATGTGTTTCGAAGGACTTGCGTCGTTGAGCTTTGCGGCACCGATGCACACAACATTCTGATTCGTGAAATTACCGCAAGAGAACGGGTCGTTTTACGACTTGTTCCTGTGTTAAGCTCAGCATACCACAGTTCGGCCGTGGTACAAGTTGCCGATTTCTGTGATTCCGCCCTTCTACAACATGCCTCCCTTAAACCTTAAAACTATCTACAGTTCCATTTTAATTGAACCTACGCATAGCATCCCCAAAGATAACACAGACCGTGAAGGAAACCTGAGTGTGTAGTAAATATTACAAAAAATCGCAATAAAAGTACATATTATAATATTATGTAAATGACATACTTTCAGACGTCATTCTTATTTCCACGAGAAGGAACTAAAAAGTTTTATGTAACTTTAAATACGTATAACACAGCTTTGCTTGAATGCCAAGATTGTATCTGTGTTTTGTCAGTTTGGACGTTCGGTGAAATCAAGAAAAATCTTCCCTCTCTCGTTATCTGTCACATGCTTTTCGTAAAAAAATTGTATCTTCATGTCAACCCATTACAAATTCTCTTTAATCGATTACCAACCTTTGAACATGGGTTTTTGCTCTTCCTCCTCCATTTTGAGTTTGTTTTCTTGTACACTATTTATTTATTTACCAAAGTATTTGTTTTCCACAGTATTTGTTTTCCACTAAAGTGTTATATCATCTGTCTTAAAACACTGACACAAAAATTTCTTCAAGCAAATTTAATAACAACACTTTTGATTAACAAGCTCATCCCGCTTTCAAAACAAAAAACATCTCCGATTAAACCAAATGTCTTTTCACTCGATTCAACACTTTTTGTTCCACAATATCCGTGCCAATGGGTTTTACTCTTCTTTCCTCTCCGATTATCCAATTATTCCCTCTGGTGGTCTCAAACAGTATTCCCCGTCTTTGAAATGGCGTCAAGTTTTTGAAGTTCCGGGGATTCCAATCCTCCAGCCTTGTACTATCCAAGCCCAATTCCTGTCATTGGTTCACTGGGTCAGCTACGAGGAGTACCGCTGCAGTCTGGTCTGGTTGAGCTTTCGTCGCTTACTGTGTTTATTTTTGTCCTGCCGAAGCATTCTTTTTCGCCAACTGACAATAGACGAGCTATTGAACGATCGGCGAAGGGGAGTTTCACGTTCAAAGTGAGAATATTTTATTGACCTCTGCGTGACAGATATTTGGTCGAGTCTCGCCAAAAGCTCTGTTTATTGCGTGCAATTGACGCTTTTATCTGTTTTCTCGCTCTTACGATAAAAGTAATGTATCCGTACTCAATTCAAAATATTGTAGCCTTGTGCATTTATGTTATGTATTCTTTAATTTATGTCTGGGATGAGTTCAGAAACAACTTTCCTCGCCAATGTAATTTGGAGTTGACAAGTTAATTGAAAAATCTTTTAGCATCTCTTTCCCGTGTTTTAAGGAATTCAACTTTGTCATCGTTTTGGTTGGTCTTGGCTCAAAACTTATCAATGAGGTTTTCCCGTTTTCGTTTTTTTTTTTAACTGTCATACTACATCAACTTCCCATTCAGAATCCAGCCAGACGCAACATAAGGATAAATTTTAGCTTTCGCGTTTACGATCTATTTTCAGGTTTATAGAATAATTAGAAGTTTATTTCAGGAAGTCTGAAAATCTCCATTGAACCCCTCCGCGGCGTATCTTAAGATACGTTGGTTCGCGGTGGCCGAACTCTTGGCTTGGAATTCCTTTCAGGAAAAGATTGATGATTCACTTACTCCGCCGCCGTCAATGGCTCCTCGGCCTGCTGCATTATTAGCGAAAATCACCAGTCATCTTGGCAAGGAACGCAAATGCCAGAAATCAATACTGGATGCAATCACTTCGCTATTTTACTTCATGATCAAACAATTGCTAATTTTGCGCCCAGCGCGTTTAGATTACGCTTTAATATTTTAAACGTCCAGATTTTGTTGCTTGTCATTTTTGTGCGTTTCATCCTGAATATTTAATAGTTTAATTACCATCTAAACATCACGTTATTTCCCCGCAGCGATAGGCAGAGATGATGGAACGCCATACAACTCTGATTTGGCACATATTTCTTGTTTCATTCACATTGATAAATCGTCCTATCGTAAAGGGGCGTCCTCGACCTTTTCTTCTATTCACTTTTGCGCTTCATATTCCACTTATTTTTTCCGTCAATCCATTCTACATGTCGAAACCACCCTAACCTTTTTATTCAATAGTTTTATTTTTAAAACCTCTTTTAAGAATTGCGCCAGTCCATTTGGACTTTAAAAGATCAAAGAATTGAGACAACAAAAAGTAAGCATATATCGCCCAATGAATGGACCTGGTGGACAGTCAATAGGTCTTCTGACGTTTAAAATGATTACGCTGTCTCTTGGTGACTGAGTGTTCCTCCTCAGGTTTTCAGTCTCTCTGACGTAACTGCCTCTGTCTATGACGTATGCCTCCTGTCTCTGTTGACATGTTGCGACACGTGCTAGTATCCATGTCTATCGTCAGGCGCCGCCCTGAACCCGAATTTGCTCAATATGCTTTACCGAGAATGTCTACGCGTCATCAATCATCTGGAAAAACATGCAAATTCCCGAATACTTTGTTGATTATCTCTTTGACTCATCTTTGAAGAGAAGGAATCTATTTGCTTAAAAATAGAAGATACCTGAAGAAAACGGTGCCAAAGTATTTCATGCGGTAACGACTTGGGACACGAACTAATTAATCACCATCGACGATTTGCTTTGGAATACATGCTTTCTTGTTTCGACAGCCAACAATGTTTATTGACTTTAAGATGGTATGTACGACTGTCCAAAAAGTTTGCTCAAAAATAAGATCGTTAACATGGCACGTGCATCATCCGCGTCACGAAAGTCCTGCCAGTCTCCTGCAATCTCCCTCTAGTTCCTTATCCCCAAGGTTTTGGAGTTGGCCTCAACACCGCCCAGGCATCCAAAATTAGGTCTTCCAACTTCGTCCTGCAGGTTTATTACAGAGAAGCTTCTTTGGTGGTCGGATTTCTTCCATTTTTGCTGCACGTCCTGCCTAGCAGAGCCGTATCAGTTTTATACATCTTGTTATTTGTTATTGACGACTATTTAAACATTTGGTCAATTCGGCACAAATATTTAAATACTATGAACCTCAGCTGTAATACGATTAATGACCATATTTAAATAGAACAGATGCGTTTCCCGCCTCAATATAAATTAGCAAAACAAAAATGTGAATTTACTACTCAAATAGATTATTCATTATCAATCAAATTTTGTAAAAATATACACACTTACTTCTTAAACTTTCATTCTTGGTCAGCGTGTGTCCTTTGGGAATCTCATTGGCCAATGTGTTGTCTATCTTCTCGTACACCTTCTCGATGAGCGGATCTCTCCACTTCTTGACTCCCCCATCGTCCTTGGAGGCCTGTCTCTGAAGAACTGGCGGCTTCCTAGCCCCGGCATCGTCCTTGGGGGGAGCTTTGACGATCGGTGGTTTCTTTGGTGATACTGTTTCTTTAGGCGGGGAGGCTTTCTTTGTTTTTGATTCCGGTTCTGCTTTCTTCTCTTTGGACGGCAATTCCTGGAATCAGTTTTTTTCGCCTTTCAAAATGTGCACACAGATAGGAACATGAAAATAATTGGGTACTTGTAATTTTCATTTAAGTGTCTCAGTTTGGTATTAAAAATGTTCAAAGATCCTGTGTATATCAATACAATTAAAACTATGTACACAAGACGCTGGTCAAAAGCATTCCTGAATATAATTCCTCTATTTCGTCACTTTTACACAACATTCACTTACATACGATTAAAAGATTACAGCATAAATTTTTAAGGCACATACATTATAAATTACTACGGACATGAAAAACTCGCGTTAGTTTTTGGGAAAAGTGGTGGTTTTTTTGGATGAAATTTGCGTTATTTCTGGCGAAATTCGCGTTATTTTTTAAAAAATCGAGTTTTTTTCTGAAAATTGGATGATTTCTCAGCAAAGGCGGTGGTATTTTGTAACAAAAGTGATGTCATGTTCGAAAAGTTTTTGATGTTTTATTATTATTTAAATTCATTATTGGAAAGTATTTAACTTGACCTCCCTGATATGATTATTTATCTCGTACCCAATAAATACAACATGAGAATCCATGCTCCATTTCATGTCGCTTCTTCGCGTACTAATTTTATGTACAATTATTGTTCACAGAGATCGCGTCGTGTGGGGAATAAAACTTATTCCGTTGATATTTTTTTTAATTTAATAACATTCTTTCCTTTATAAAGCAAACATGTATGTAATAGCCCAAATAGGCACCTAAGGAAATAAATTAATAAATAAAAAATTCTAAAAACGTACTTCAGACAGGTTTTCTAATGCATTTTTGGAATGTACAAAATAGCTACTTATAGAAACACAAATATTATACGACGCAATATTTAAGTGATGCTCTCCTTTAATGGAAGCAATTTTCCCAACAAGCCCTCCATTGATATGCTTGGTGTAACCTTAAGTGACCAGCTCAGGTATGGGTGCTCCATCGAAGCCAGAGTAAAGTTAGCCTCTCAGATGCTGGGCGTACTGTACAGAGCTTGCAGATACTCTAATAGTACACAACTGATAACCCTGCACAAATC
This sequence comes from Halesus radiatus, assembly GCA_022606495.2. Taxonomy (NCBI): domain Eukaryota; kingdom Metazoa; phylum Arthropoda; class Insecta; order Trichoptera; family Limnephilidae; genus Halesus; species Halesus radiatus. The sequence goes on from JAHDVE020005671.1 coordinate 122,785, forward strand.
GCAAGTGCGCCCCATTTTAGAATTTGTCAGCCGCCTCTAGTCGGGAGCCCCGAGATATCTGAAAAAAACCCTTGACTCTGTGCAGAAACGAGCGGTCCGATTGATATATTCGCCTATCTTAAAAAACGGATTGCAATCTTTGGAGCGCAGAGGTCAGTTGGGAATGCTGTCCTTGTTTTACCGGTATTTTAATGAAAGATGTTCTGAGGAACTAGCGTCATTGATCCCTTCGGCACCGGTGCATAGTCGAGAAACACTCCAAACGCGTGCCCAACATTTGGCATTTGTCACATGAAAACGGGTCGCTTCTACGACTCGTTCTTGTGTTCAATAGACCGGCTGTGGAATGCTCTGCCGGCCTCTGTGTTTCCTTCCTCCTACAACATGGGTCTCTTTAAGACCCAGGTTCACTCCCTCTTATCCTCTAAAAGACCTTCCACACAACATCCGCAAAGATGATATAGGCCTTGAAGAAAATTATTTCCCTCAGGGCCTCCTGTGTGGTTATTGTAAAAAAAATGTAAACTAAAGCTACTGTACGACACTGACCGAAAGGTTTTTTTCCGAAAAGTTAGAAATTGGGTGAAATCTTTCCTTATATATAACGATAAATATTGGTTTTTGAATAACCAACTAGAATAAATTAATTTTTTAGTTATCAGATGTCTTACTTTTACTTTGGCTGTGACTCTTTCTGCGACGTTATCATCAGCATTTTCTTTTTTCTCCACTCCGTTTTCTGACTTGGCAGGCCTGGTTCCTTGCTTCTTTAATCCCGCTGAAACGTTAAAATGATTCTATGTATTACATAATACAATTATTATAAGGATTTTAAAATGTTCAATGAACTCCCTTTAAATGTAAAGGAAGATAAAAGCAAAAGCCTTTGAATTTTTCGAGGGTTATGTCTCAATGTTGTGAAGTTAAAATTTTAGTACGTGGGTAATATATTGTTATAGTAGATGTAGTATGTTTAAAAAAATTAAATAAAATGTACAAAAAAACTAAAGATATATTTCAATTACATTTCCACTTCATGGTTTCTTAACTTTTACTGTTTTCCAATAACCTAGTAGAGTTGAATATAATTCGGTTTTGTCAATATATATTTTATTTTATAGACATCCCTGATATCGTCAGCTTAATTAAATTTAATATTCCAACTAGAACTACTAGATCTAAAATTTTATTCAATTGTAACAATAATTTCAGGACTGAGTCATTCAAAAATTCTCTATTACCTAGACTCCACGCAGAAAGTAATACATTTTCAGACATAGTAGATATGTTCAACTGCTTGGAATACAAATACAAACAGACGATTATTGCATACATCCTCAATAATTATGTGTCTAGAGTATAAGTTATCAGTGAATGTGAGGTATGTTTTGAATATCCGCCTCTGTAACTAATTACTTGGAATGGTACTTTCACTATGTTATTCCTGTATTTATTCCGTTACTACATTATTAAATTTGATTAACTTTTTTATGTATATTATATTTTTATTTAAAAAAATAAATTGAGTTTTACCAATTAAACACAATAACAATTAATACGTATGTTTCTTTATCTGTTTCCACATAATAAGGTAAACCCTAGTAGTAATATTTGTACAGCGCTCTTGAGGTGATTTTTCTCAAAAAACAGCGCTATACAAATATTATTATTTACGTCTCTGAATGTAACCCCCTCTCAGTGTCCCGGTTATTACAAATAATATTATAACTTTATTATTTGGGTAGGTACGGTTGATAAAAGAGTTCGTAATACTTCCACCTTGCAAATGCTTTCCAAACACGCGTATGATTGGCAGTATAATTTATTGTTACTTTTGCTACATTACGGTGCTATCCTTGAAAAAAAAATTCATAACTTCATGTATGATCTTGAATGTTGCCATGTCAATGATAATGTCCAAGAAGGCTTTTTTAAAAGAGATACACCACCCTCAGTAGTTAGGTTAGTTCTGTAGATTGGAAGGCTGAACAATCAGGTATTTTTGTGCCAGGTTTTCTCTTATTTTGTCCCGTGTTTGTTATTTGGGCGTCATTATTTGGTCTAGGATAGTATTGGTCAGTGCTGACCTTTGACTGAAGCGAGCTGCTCCTCCACCGCGTTGAGGCCCGCGGGCGGCTCCGTGTCCTGCGCGTTGGACGTCCTCTTGCGCAGGGTCCAGGAGGGCGGGTCTGCCGTCCGGCTGGCGGGCGGGGCGCCCGAGTCGCGCACCCAGGGCGGCCGCAACGTCTCGCGGCCCCCTCCGCCGCCCCCGCCACCCGGCATCGTGGACGACCTGAAATACGAACATTACTATTAAAACAGATCACATTAATAATGTTGAGCTAACAGAGACTTCTCAACTTCGGATTGAAACGTTGCGTCGATTGAACCAAGCTCTGCAGTATCTGAAGTCAGATTCGCTATACTTTCCCCATCTATTATTATGTTTCATTTTGAAAAGCTATTTAATCCTCCGCATTCAGATTATTTATGTATGCATTACAAACTTCCCTTGAAAACATTAAGTTTTTATGCACTTACGTTATTTTTGAAGATTATCTCTACTCAGATGTCCAATTGAAAAAGTAATTATAGAAAATTCCCTCTTTAGAAAAAACATCGCAAAGGATGCTGCTAAAAATATAAATACTGTTATTTAACATGCTATAGGTATGAAAAAATTCACATCGTTTCTCTGTAGTGATGAGATTTTTGCTCTATTTTAAATGTCGTATTTGATAAAATATTTTTAAAACGATCCCTTAGGCCCTACGCGTAATTTATATTAGCGCGATCTCTATCTCTTCCGTATTAATATATATCCTTTTCAAACGTTATTCAGTTTCCGCTCGTTTCTTATTTCTGAATCTTAACCTAAGTTTACATTTCTTTTTGAAATCCTTAGTAATCCCATTTGCAAAATTAGTTTTAGCACGATGCATTTTTCGCTATTCCATTATTATCCCTTATCCCATCCCACTGACTTCGGGCAGTCGGGACTCTTGCGATTTATTCACACATAAAGATTATCATCTTCTTCCCCTTGTCCTATTCGGGTCGGGGACACATCGCTCCGACTAGGTGTCTTGTGAATCTGAACACGGTCGACCATTCCATCTCCCACTGCGACTAGCGAATGTCGGATGCGGCCGTAAAGTAAATAATAAGCGTTAGAACTAGAAACGTCATGTGTATGAGGGTAAAAATACGCGCCAAACATAAATATCCGCGAATAGAAGAACAGAAGTACAATAAATTCAAGAATTATAAAGATATCTCAAATCTCAAGCCAGAATTGTATTAATGCTAAAGAATGTCTGTTCACTGGTTTATTCCTAAGGGGATACACTTGCTAAAATTCGAACGAAATCACGCACTCTTTACGCAGTTGGCGAAAAGGTTGAAATTACCGCTTAACACCGGCCGCATGTTTCGATTTACGCAAAAAAGCATCAGCAAAATGCGAGTTTTATTTTATTTTGTAAAGCTCAGGCATAATTATTAAAATTTTGTACGGTCATATTCTAAAAAACTTAATTTGCCACGATAAAAAGTACGACATTTTCGGAAAAAGGGTTCGTAAGCAGGAGATTATGCATTTCAAAGTTTTTTTAAGGTCCGATACTCTATTTTTTTCTCGACTTATAAAAAGACTCACCAAAAATTCCCGGTTATACGAATGGCCAAGGTGTTTTTCTACTCGCAGTATTTAATTAAATCATCTATGATATTTTTTTGATGTTGGATTTTCGGGACTTGCTGTAATGAAATTTAAAGCATCGACGCTGCTTTGTTTCCGCGGCGAGTGATCGCTACTTCTCCTAGCCGCTAGTAGAGGGTCACACGGAGCTACTGGAATATCTGGTTCTGCGAGTATGAAGTAGCAAGTGAACTGTCAAAAAATGTCGTCCTAATCAGAATTATGGTAGAGGTAGGGCTAGTGGTAAGGACGGAGGCGGTAGGGGTACGGGTAGGGTAGGGTAGGGGTAGGGGCAGGGGCAAGGGCAGGGGCAGGGGTGGAGATAGGGGTAGGGGCAGTTGTAGGGGTAGGGTAGGGGCAGGGGCAGGGGCAGTTGTAGGGGTAGGGTAGGGGCAGGGGGAGGGGCAGTTGTAGGGGTAGGGGTAACACAAGACCACCTCAAAATTTACTCCAAACCATTAACAACCCCGGGCAATGCCGGGTACTTCAGCTAGTTATTAAATAAAACTAACGGTACCGAAAACTATAAAGTACAAAGTGGCCTTGAGGTGAGTATATTACTTTTACCCATACCTGAGAACACCTTAATCCTTATTCTAACTTATTTTTTAAATTTTAGTTAAATTCTATTTAAGATACATTCGTATTTATCATTCAGAATAAGTATATTACAATAGTTTCTTATATTCACAGTCCTCCCCACCAGGGATTCCTGTTCCGAGGCGGACTGCGGATTGTTGAGTTGGTGTTACTGATATTTATGTTGTCTTCATCATTATTCTAATTTCCTCATCTTAATGTTTACTTAGCCATATTTTAATGTTGTTTTTTGGTAACTCCGTGGTATTTTCAATTTAATTTGGAAGAGCATTATTCAATTTTGTAACATGGTAAGCGACCAGTGTCGATTACAAGACTGTAAACATGTAAGTGCTAGATAAAGCCACTTTCTATGCTTCTGAGGCCGACTAATCTTGAGCCAGGTCCAGGAATCTTTCAGGTGGAGGCAGGAGAAGTGAAAGACTTTGGTTACGAGATGTGACTGGTTACGAGTGCTCGTCCGAGTGTGACTGACTTTATTTTAAAAAATTGTCATTTTTATAACATTACAAAGTGATACAAGTTTTCAACACCAGGGGAGAATGGGGCGCTGCTGAGGCAGACATGTAAATGGTCCATGCACGGTACTGTGCTGCCACGGGGTTAGTTGCATTGTTAAAAGCCCGCAATACGGTATCGTGCTGTCGCGGGGTCAGATGCGTTATCGAAGTGAGAGGAAAGGGCTTAGGGTTTTTATCCAGTTAAGATCTTTTCCCTAAAAATACACGTAATGTAAAATAAACTCAGTAAGTAAATACAACCATCAGATGGTAATAGTAATAAGACCAAAGAGCCGCAATACTAGTCAGCTAGATCATGAGGGGTACTGCAAAGCCCTAGTTAGTTAGAGGATTACGAAAGAATCCATAAAATCAAAAAAAAAAAAAAAAGTGAGAGGAAAGTCTGCCACACGGTACTGTGCTCCCGCGGAGTCAGTGTATTATGGAAATTCCCGTGTGGTCCAATCACGTCGATAACACTGCGAGATGAAACAAGTTGAATGTTACAAATCTTAAAGAAGATGGTGCCAATATTACAATATAAATTACATTGATAAACATAATGTCGCAAAATTGGAATCCTAAGAATCATGACTATTACAAACAATCGATCACGTCGGTTACAGAATTAATGTTTTTTTTTGGCCAAAAATACAGTATTTAATTTTGAAATTCTTAGTAAATTTGAGGTTTTTGTCTAGTATATTGCGTATGCTTCTGAAGAAGAACATGAGCTTGATGAGTTTTTTTTTCTAATAAGGAACTCAAGTGAAAAATATAATTGCTTTAAAAATATATATTCATATAGCAAACGCCGATTCTGAATATATAACTTAAATTATATATAATTATACGTAGAATTTACAAATCGTTATTTAAAAGTGAATAAAAAATCATCTCCACAAAACACCTTGTTCTGTTTGTACCATTGCATTTGGATCATCTGACATCACGTGCGCGTTTTGTTTTTGGATTAGTATAAACATTATTATTTTTCGATTTTGTTTTGTATTTAAAATATGTATTTTTTTTTTAACGAAATTTATACTTTTTTTTTTTTTGATGAAATTTATACTTCTTTTGGTGTTGTTCAATATAAAAATACTATTTCTAATGAAAGAAATAAGAGTATTTATGAGCAAACCAATTCATCACTACGGATGTTTTGATAATGTTGATGTTCAATATTATTATTATTCTTTGAGTTTCTAAAAGGGTACTTAATTTTCTTACTTATGTTTAGTTATGGTTTACCATGAATATAATATACAATTATGTAAAGTAAACCTCATTCTTGTTTTTACATTTGACATTCTAACCTTAAAACTGATTAAAACCGACCGGCCATAGATTTGGATCGTTTTGGCGTGCTTTGAAAAATTTAAAGTTTGAAAATTATTTTAATCATGAAATTGTTGGATTTAATTATTGGAAAAAAAAACAAAACTACTGGTACTGGTATTTAAGTTTGAACGTCATTATCAATAAAAAAAAATTGGACTGGAGTTACTTATTCAAATTAAAACTTGGAACTTTTGTTTTGACCCCAGCACCCTTGTATTTATTTATTTAAAGAAAGACAAACATTTTCGGGTTGCGAATAACCTGACAATATATTTGAAAATCTCCTACTACTATCACAGTAAGCGGAAGATGTTGCTCTAGTCGTGATGGAGGACTTAACCAGCCGAGGAATTGTAACGACTCCTGGGTGGGACACAGACGCGTTGCCAACTCAGCCACTGACAAATCTCTAAAATTGCGAGTTTTAAATAAACGTGGAATTATATAATTAGTCCCATTCGTGGCCCCCAAATCAAAATGTTGCACCAACACTAATTTTAATTACATGACGTGTGGCTAATTTAGGAATTGAATCAACTTTGGCAACGGTTTTTAAAGTCACGTTGAATGATTTGCTTAATTAATTAAATAGTGTTTTGATATGTATGGAAATCATGAGCAGACAATATGCATATATGTATTTTATTTTTAGAGCAGGATTAAAACTTCGACTTTGCCCTTCCGCCCTGTTTTCAGCCCTTTTTTCTCTTTAACGATATTTTTGTTTACAAAAGGGGGAAACGAATATAAAGATATTATTATCTAATAAATGAATTAAATATACACTTTGTTTTTGCCATTTTATAAATATACAGAGTGTATTTTTAATTCATTTATTAATAATGACCCCACAAAGTGAATACCAATCGTTTGAAGAAATTATATTATTATCTTTCTATGTTTATTATTTGTCTATATTTGTCATTAATGTTTAGTTTACTGTGAGTATCCTGGTGAGGGAAACTTCGCTTCCGAAACATGTTGATATTTATATAATAAACAGTCCAGTGGTGTAAACAAAGTACTTCTTATTAATTGTATTAATAATCACGCCACAATATAAAGATATTTTTCTCTTTTGTGTGTGATACATATCTTTTATCTTTTTATTTCTAGCTATATAATTGGCACACTTGTCCGCATATCTTTAATATTTGCTTGAGGGGAACATTGATTATTGTGTTTTGCAACTATCTATTTTTCTTTAATGTACGCTTGTTGTCCATATGTAAATGTTTCTGATAAAAATGAAAAATTATAACAAAAACGCTGACATTATTAATGTAAAATTTTCCGAATTTACTTGATGTTATTTTCAGAATAAGATTCCCCGACAGACAAATTTTCAATGTAGAGTTTTAGATAAAAATGTTCAAAGATAAAAAAAATCGTAAATTGCAAAATCTACTTTCTAAATTTATTGCCGATAAGTACGTAACGCTCCAGCATATAAATGCGGGCAAATATGAATGAATAAAAATATGTGTGAATGTGGATGGAGCAAGGAGTGCTTGCTGGGACAGAGGTGTGGGACGTTATTTCCTATTTGCCTTCCCCCACGTAATGTGACCACTATTTTCTATTGCGTTTAATGATGGTTTTGTTTTTATTTCTAGTCATCTCTTGAAACGCGTTGGACCCTGGAGTGATAAAGGTAAATTTTTCTCTCAAAATATGTCATTGTTTTTTAGTATCTTATTTAATTTACGGTCGTTCAAGACCCAGGCATACCCTCTGAGAGGAAACTGAACATTATTTGAAACGGAGATACGTTAATACGGAAGAGAGAGGGAGCGCATTAATATAAATATTTCTTAGGGCGTAAGCGATGCAAGGAATAGAGCAAAAATCTCAAGACTCCTGACTTAATTTTGAATTTAAAGACTCGCTATGAATTTTTTCATACCTGTAACATGTTAAATAACAGAATCATACGGTTATTTATATTTTTCGGAGCATACTTGGCGGTTTTTTTAAATTAGTTTTGACTAGTAATCTAAATAGAAATTATAATTTCTTCGAACGATTGGTATTCACTTGGTGGCGTCATTATTAATAAATGAATCAAATAATATACTTTGAATTTACCACTTTATTAATACACAGATATCTACATGTTTCGAAAGCGATGCTTTCTTCATAAGGAGTATATAGAATACTATATATACTCCTATATACTATGTATTCTATATACTCCTGATGAAGAAAGCATCTCTTCCGAAACATGTAGCTATCTGTGTATTAATAAAGTGGCGAATACAAAGTATATTATTTAATTCATTTGTGAATAGAAATTATCTGCAAAAATAACACATATTTTTAAGTGCATAAAAACGTCACGTTTTCAAGGGAAGTTTGTAATATGCAGGTCCATAGAAATTCTGAATGCGGAGATTTAATACAGCTCTAAGGTTATAGATAATTTCTATATAATAAATCGCCCCAACGCGTGGCCGTGAAATAGCCATTGCAACGGCGAAAATAAGCAGTAAATTGGTTCCATAAAATATGTCTTAATCGAAAAAAAAGCGTTTCTTTATAAAGTCAGTAGATTTTTGCTCTACTTTATATTGAAGTACCCGGTATTGCACGAGGTTTTTTTAAGTTACCCCCTACCGAGTAGTTTTCCTCTTAATTAGAACGTCAAGTGTGTAAAATTTCGTCAAGAAGTACCTAGGTTGGGAAAGGGGGATGGGGGGTAGTTTTTCGAAATCTCACGTAGACAGTGACCTTCTTGTTTTGTAGGTCAAGTGTGCAAAATTTCATCAAGCTAGGAATAAAACTGTAGATTTGTATACAAAACAAACACACGCCGCCCGGGACATTCTTCTTTATATAAGATTTTTAATACGATCGTTTACGCCCTATGCGTTATTTATAGTTATTAACCCGCTCTTCCGTATTAACATATCTCCTTTTCAAACAACGTTCGGTTCCGCTCGGAGGGCATTGCTGGGACATATATATACATACAAATATTTTTTTCTTTTTTTTTCTCTTTCGCATCGTCCCCATAAAAGATGGGACAAACGAAAAAAAACGAAATTATAATAAAAAAAAAATGGTACTCGAATAGACCTCCATGAAACTACAAAAAAACTAGCCCGAAAGATTTTTTAGGTATATGAAATTGAATGAGGTTAATTAGGCTACCAGAGATCGGAAAACACTATTGTCCAGGCCGTCGCCCAGTGGCAGGGCGCGCCCCTACATCATAGATGGAGAATTTCCCTCAAGCCACCGCGTGCTAAATATGTTATTTTTTTGTTTGTTTTTTTTTTTTAATATTCTATTTCTACATCATGTAATTTTTTTTTAATGTTTTCTTTTATATGGCAGAGTATTTCTCTCACCGCTTTGTTCTGCTGAAATAAAGACATTATTATTATTATTAATTAAACCAGGGAGATATAATCATTATTTTTATTATGGCAACAATAATAATTGCTTCCTCCTCTAATTAATCCTAAACTTCATAATTTTATTCCAAATATTATTAGTTAGGATTTTTTATAATTTTCTGTTTTATTTTTATTTTTTATAATATGCAATGTTTTTATTTCTGGTCAAAATCGGTAATATAAGTATCACGACGTATATTGTACGGAAGTAATAAAGGAACTTTTACGCTCGACAACCAGACGAACTTTGCGAAGCGAGCGATCGTCGCGGCGACGATTATAATTAATTTATGGCATGTTTATTTGCATCCCACATAAATGACGTTTTTATCGCCCTGGATGATGTTATTTGACTGTTATTTATCAAATTATGATAACTTGAGTACGCTGAAAGTCATAGAATTAAATTCGTCTTAAAAATAATATTTATTTATTTTATTCAAAAGATGCCTAGTCACTTTGTGGCGTCACAATTAATAAGCATTGCTTTGTTTAAACCAATGTTATTTAATATATAAATATCTACATGTTTCAGAAGCAAAGTTCCCCTCATCAGGATAAACAATTTACTAAAAATAATGACAAGTTTAGACAAATTACATGTCATTCTTTTGGCATAAATAAAATTTATTTTGCATACAAATATAACTGGTTTACAATTAGATAAATTTGAATTTTTAGAATTTATAAAAAAGTGTTAACCGTCAATTGAATATTATTAATAATCAAATATTTTAATAACATTGTTTCTCTTATATTTATGTTCACATTAATATTTATAATATTATTAGTATAAATTTTAATAAAAATAGCTATCATTATTTAATTTTTCTATACCTTGCTGTTTTCTTGATTTTATTTATATTAATAATAAAAAAGTATTATTTAATATTTTATAATAATAATTTATTTTTTCAATTATTTTTAAATTTTTATTTAATTATTTACCTACTTTCATCTTATTGTTGTACATATTTGAAATTAGTTCTATTTGCTTATTATTTGTCTATATTTGTCATTATTTTTAGCATATGTTTTATCCTGATGAGGAGAGCTTTGCATCTGAAACATGTAGATATTTATATATTAAAAACGGTGGTTTAAACAATGTAATTCTTATTATTTAATTAATTTATTTATTTACGCTCTAGTGGGTGTGTACATGGAAATAATACAATGCAGTTGTCTTAACTATTTGCTATATAACGATGATAGATCTAGTACATGGTATTGATTGAAAAGCATTGTTCATGATTCGAACGCATGCGAAATTACAACAACAAATCACTTCTTAAACATTAAAAATAACACTGTGTAGTAAATTAGATACGTAACCAGTGTGAAATATAAAGTGAAAAAAATTATTAAAATAAAATCAAAATGACATAAATGCACTATGGAGTGGAGAACTCGCATATTTCAGAAAAGTATTTATGTAGTTCGTTTCAGCACTAATACGGTACCAGCTCAATATTTTCGTACGACTCAAAAGTGCGACTCAATTGAACGACGGCTTATTTAAGAGCCGGCACATATTAAGAGCCGGTTCATGAGCTCATGCCCAGTTCATACGACTCCCAGCTCCTACGGCTCCCAGCATATAGGTATAGGTACAAAACGTCCAGATGCCAGACTGTCGGGCGCCGTTAATAATAATAATAAAAAAATTAGATCAGAGGACCTGTGAAATGTGTAAGAATACTATCGAACATCTGAGATATGTTTATCTTTTTAGATAAATAAATAATCTTTCTTAAGTGGTTCCAAGGTTTGTCAAAAATAGTCACAGTTCAATTGAGACATGGTACGGTTTACCAGGAGTCGTACGTGCACAAATGAATGGCTCGTTCATCAACGACTCATGGCTACAACATTCCCCAAATCTATTATATTATAAAATTATGCACTTGATTTAAAGGTGTGTGAGCCTGATAGTTTGTAAAAAAAATGTTCAGAAAAAGGTAAATTTGTCTCGTATTTACGGTAGGTACATGTAATTTTATTTTGGCGAGAATTTCATGGCTGTCGATACCATAATTAATAATTGTGTGTAATAGAACTATATCTGAGACAATCCGCTCTTCGGATAGCGTTTGATTTACTTGATCTTGCCATGTCTTCCTCGGACGTCCCCGGCTTCTTCTTCCAATCAAATTCGCGCCATATATTCTCCTTTCACTCCTTCCTTCGTTCGTTCGCTTTACATGCACAAACCATCTAAGCGTCCATTTCTTAATCTTACTCATTACGCTTACATCAGCCTTGCATTCTTTACGAATCTCAACATTTTTCACACGATCATACATGGTTTTTCTACACATTCGCCTGAGAGATCTCATTTCTACAGCATTAATTTTACTTTCATCCTTCCTCTGCCAGTTCCATGCCTCACTGCCATACATCAGGGTTGGTATTAGCACACCATTGTGGACTGCTAGCTTCGCTTCTTTGGACAGGTTTTAGCTATTATGATGTCACCTTTTCAGAATCTTGGTCGAATCTCCACAAACGTCGAGCTCTCAGCGTGGTTACATCATTGTAACTCCGCATCATTATTGGGTAAAATGTTTTATCCCTGCATTTACCATTGTAGGACAATAACGTTATATTATTGTTATTGCTTATCTCCGACTTCCGTTACCCGCGGCGCAATGGCGGAAGTAATGAATAAAGAGCGGTGGAAATTTGCCAAGAATTTTCCGATATTATTTTTTCCCGCCATTGGGACTGTTTATTTTCACACATTCGCGGCGCGTCGGGGATATTATTATTTCTTACAAAAACGCTTTTGAAGTCCTTGAATTTTATTCTAGAGGCTATGAGTTCAATATTAAGGAAGACGGACGCACGGTTTCCCTTTATGAGACACGCGGCTTAAGCGACCAGAAAATTATCCCTAAGCCGCGTTTACACTAAGCGTTGGAAATATTTTTTTAGACGCTGGAGGTTTTTGTTGGCCCCGAAAATTTTTTTTTGGGAAAAGTGATATTATTTTTTTGCAAAATTCACGTGTTTTTGACATGAACTTACCTGGGGTCCATTTTATGGCTATTTATTCAAATTTGTCAGAACCATTGACGATGAAATATTTAACACGTACAATATCACGTTCTTATTTTAAAATACCACGTGAATATCACGTGAAAAAAACAAAAAAACATTCGCAGTATTTACCTGAATTTTTTTTATTTCGCGCTATTTGCGTGAAAATGGCGCGTTTTCACTTAAAAAAGACGAATTTCACATTAAATTTTTCAGGTACACTGGTCTGTAATGCATGTAATCAGTTACTAACTTCTAGCTACACTCTTGAGGGAAAAGTTCATTTTACAGGGGGAGTTTCAAGATTTCTTGCCGCTTTGAATTATTGTTGGTTCTTTTTATATGTTTGTACACTAGTAGTACCGACTCACCCGAGTTTCTTCTTATAGAACAAACAGTGATAATATGGCGTTTCGGCTGATAGTTGTAAATGGAAATTATGTCACAGTTCTTGGGCAATATATTGCCCAAATGGACAACATTTCAAGTATTTCCAGACGATATAAAAATATACGTGGCAATTTTCACAATGCTTAGCCTCCTCGCAATCAAGATTTTGGGACTCTAAGAATAAACGTATTCAGTTTTTTCAATTTCAAATCGACTTTTATTGAAAGAACGTTTTACAGTTTCGTGCAATACGGCATCTTTAAATATAAGTACAATACGTTACATAATTATATTATTGTGTGGTTTACATTACCTACCTCACTAGGTGAAACCCGTTTTGAGGTAGGTGAATTAATTCGAGAATTATGTGATGAGAGATTCTTATGTAGGGTGCATTTGTATTTAATATAACTGATTAATGAAATGATCGTGTGTTAGGATCTGTGATTAATAAAGTGACTCACCAATGGTTAGGTTAGTATAAACGAGAATACGATATTTATTTATTTTGATTTTACGCTCATCTGTGCTTTTACATGGATTTTAGAACACAATATAAAGAGCTATCAAAATTTATAAGTACATGGAGATTTTAAACCATAAAGTAATGAACAATTTCTTTTAAACGTTTAACAGTGACATAACGCTACATTATCCAAAATTACAAATCATTAACGCTACATTATCCAAGCTACAATATTACATATTGTAGAATTCATCAAAGTGCTGGTATAGATGACACTTTACTGTATAAATGGAGTCAGAAAATATATCAACAATACCTCCAAACTTGTTGTCCAGATCATGCATCCTATTGGTTAATGAATGAGTCTGTTAGTTGGTTGTGTAAGTGTTGCAGAAAAATGTTACAGTTTGTGTTGTATCCTCGTTGGTACATTTAATTTAATAGAGGCGAGGATGGCAGGGCTGTCAATTACGTTGTTAATGATTCTATATAATACAAATAGGTCTGACATAATTCTCAGTCAGACAGCGTAATCGATTCATGAACCTTACATAATTAATATTTTCAATTGTAGATAACAAGTAATATGAATTAAATACGAAACAAAGTGAGATAGTCTAATCTAGCCGAACAACAGGAAGTGAAGGATGCTATTAGGGAAAACTGACGACTATAGATGTCACTAGCGTCGCCGTGCTTCGGGTGTTTGATGGCTGTCGAAATAGTAAATCTTAGTGGAACCTAACCTACAGGACACAAAAACAGATTTTCTAATTTGAAGTTGTGTTTTGAGTATGTAGTGTAGTAGTAGAAAATTATTTATTATAAAGGTTGTTTGGCAACATGCCCGACGTTGCACAGGCTTAAAATACGCATAAACAGTATTAAAAAGAATGATGAATTGGGAAGATATCCGCCTCATCCCAGATTATAAAAGGGATGGTCACTTAAAATAAGCAATCTCGTCGAGTCACCGTCGAATTGAAATTCTAAGTGTGATATAGTTAACTAGGAGGAAGGGACGCCACAAAAAAAAAAACTAACAACAATTTTTTTGGACAATAGCTGTCCCCACCTTCACTACAGGGGTGCGCGCAGGCGGTGGTGGGAGCTACTAGCCCGTTAAATAGAATACATTCTATTCTAATCAACTAAATCGCTACTACTATTTACCACTTAAGCGTTTTGTCCATTTTTGTGGCCAGTGCCTACAAATTCTGTTCGATGTTTTAGTTACCACTTAACCTTAAATATTGGCTCATTGTGGACACGCCTTAAGGCGACTTACGACTGCCGGCAGCAGCAGCACGATTCTGCCCGTCACGTGTATGACCATCAAATCGGCCTCTTAGCTTGTATGAGAACCACAAAAAAAAATTAACTAAAACGTTTTTAAATGTTTTAATAAATAAAATACTCTTTTAATTTTTAATTTTTTTTTTAATTTCTTACAAGTTAAGAGACCGATTTTATGCAGTGTCTTCGGCCTTGTGATCTAGGTGGTTTTACCCTGTTTATTTGGCTCTTGTGTGAGTCGATAATGATTTAATGCAGTTTTTTATACATAATTTTTGTTCAACTAGTTTTTGCTATTCATTAACTTAGTGTCAATTATTAGATTTTTTATGATATTAATATCTTGTTTAATCTGGCAAAGTCTATTGGCAAATGACCCAAGTCATGTCCACATTAAATTGTAGATCATTTACGTAAATTAATCACTTTATTTTGCTACTAAAATTATCAGACAGCTTGTAATTTAGTGTGAAAATAATGGCTTGAAAAACCCTGTTTATTATTATTTATTACGTCTTCATAGAAAGTGGTTAACATAATAATGAAGTTATTTTAATTAATGAAAATATGAAACAGAATAAGACACAGAAAATAAGAATAAAAATACGGTTGCGGCTGAGATACTCAGAACTCAGAACCTCTGGTTTATCCTGAACTTCTCGCGTCTCTGCCAATTGAGCTACCGAGACCTTGTTGAATTTCATCATTTCCATCAATCTCATACTTCCCTCGAGAATGATTAATATTATTTTTCAATTATCTGCCATCTTTGTATGAAAGCACAAAGTTCTTACCGAACATGATTGCGCGCATAGATGGTGTCTTGGATATAGCTATTCATTTTTTTTATGTAACATCTTTTTTACTTATTACAGGTCTAGAATTCATATTAAGGAAATATTTAAAAATTGCAAGTTTACAATGTACAAAACTTTAATAAAAAAATGGTTAATTTAAACTAAATAAAAATGTATCTGAATACTCCACTGCCCAAAATAATTATTCAACCGGGGCTATAAGCGAAAATATACTTGTTATTCCTAAATTGAATGCATCATTTGCACAGAGAAATAATAAATTTATTGCTGCGAAATTATAAAATGATCTACCAAATAAATAAAAATAAATAACAGAAATTAATATATTTAAAACTACTGTCAAAACATGGCTGAATAAACTGAGCGATAGCCAACTTACAAACATTATAAAGACGATTTAAGATAACTAGGAAAACTACAAAAGAAAAAGTGCAGGTCGTCTCAGAACAGTTCTCCCTAGTAAGGTGGACTGCGAACACTGACTTTATCCTTATATTATTTGCATTAAACTTATATGCTTTTTGTATAATATGCCTTGTACTTATGATGTATTGTATTTATCACTAAAGTCATATTCGTATATAATCTTTACATAAATATTAATAAAAAATAAAAAAACTTATTGAAATTTTTCACTTAATTGTAATATTAATTATTAAAAAAAAACTTCAGTAACTCTCAATATGAAACAGACGAAGACACAGAAAAAAAGACACGGTCGCGACTGAGACTGAATGTTATTTTGTATAATTTCATTATATGGTTATTCATTAAACTGAATGTTATTTTGTGTAATTCCATTATTTGGTTATTCAAGCTTGCTAAAACTGGAGACAAATAAATATTCAGAACGTATAATATTAGTTTCTTAATTTAAAATGCCGGAGTATCACGTGAAAACTACGAAAATTCGCTGTTACGAATTACGAATTTCGCGTTATTCCTGTAGCGCAACTCGTGTTTTAAACGTAAAATGATTAATTTCACGTATTTCAGATCTCTACTTATTTGACGAACTTAACTTAATTTTCAATTCTTAAAAATTTCAATAACTTGGTGTCCTACAAATTAAACTATAAATATTCACAAAAACAATTTAATTGAGCTGAATTGAATTGAAGTTTGTTTAATTAGCAGAACTCCATTTAATTTTTTATTATTATTATTTTTTTTTTAATTTAAAGAAAATAAATTTAATAATTTTGTTATTAAGTTCTGCAAGTATTATAGTTTTTTTTTAATTATTACAATTGTGACAGGTGTTTCGGCGTTCAAAACTATTTTCTAACCGTTTGAAATTTTCTTTATATTTTAAATTGAATTGATTTGAATCAAATCGTATCGAATCATATCGAAGCGATTTGAATTGAATCACCTCTTCATCTCTTTTCTTTATTCCACTACTTGTGCCAAATAAATATGGTTAAACTCAGTCGTCCTTCGCCCGTGCATTATTTTGTCGCAAATTTTCGGTCAAAGGTGGGAAAGCTCGGAGTTTGTATCGGCCGGCGCGTCACCGATTATTATTGCGTCGGCACCGAAATAGATCGGATCTCTCCTTCCCTCCTGCGTCGCCCTTCCCCTTCCCCTTCCCCTCTCTCTCTATCTGGCTGACTGGACCGACGTGGGACGTCCAACACGCGTATGTACCATTTATTTAAAACCCCGATTATTATAATGCAGTGTGGATATGTGTTTGTGTTTCGCGCCGTTGGGAAATGTACGCGTGGAAGGAAAATGACACGCTTAGGTTGTTGTTATTCCAGTTCGGAATAAACAATAATCAATGGAGGTTTGTTGTCGGACTTCGTCTACAACAGTCAAAACATCACCCATAATAAAGAAGCTATTAAAACTATTAGAGAGATCTCGGGTCTCGGGACCGAGAGTATAGTAAACGCGCTCCCCTTGTCTCATCGTTTCTCGTGTCATCACGTAAAGAGCCATTGACAGTGCCATGGGGTATCATCTAGGTATCTCTTGGCGAGATTAAAAATAAAATAAAAAACTATTGAGTGGATTATGAGCAAGACCAAGATAGTCGACACTCAAGTGGAAATGCACTGGGCATCTAATAAGACTAATAGGTAATCGTTGGAATAATTTCGATGTCATAGGATGACGTCCTTAGTTGGAAAGAGAATCAGAGAGGTCTCCCACGGATGAGATAGGCTGACGACCTGAATATTGGTGAGATACACCAGAAATCAACAAGTCTGGAGCCTTTTGAAGTAAGCCTATGCTCGAAGGTGTATGCCATAACGCTTTCAAGGAATTAGATTCAGAAAATTGTTGAATTACGAAAGGATTTCATAAATCTGAAAGAATACATGCGGGAAAATCGTTTTAAAGAGCGCATGTTTGAATGTATTTGTACATGTCGATAGTGGAACACCCGCCCGCAGTCTCCCCTCTTACCCGCAGTACAGATTTTCAATGATACAGTACACCATCTGTTTAAAATTTACCAAAAATTAATTTATTTGAAAATTGATTGATTGTTTAAATAGATATTTCGACATAATGGGGCCGATGATTGTAAAATCTCACCGTCCCAGAACGACTAACTTCATAGAACTTTCGTTCTTGACTCCAGTTCTAGAGTATCTCTTTACCTTTCCATCATACGGTACATATGTCATTATTACATTTTTTATTTTATTTTCAAACAGAAAGCTAATGCTTTTTCTTTGCCTGTTAACCATTTTGGCAACCATTTACAACTGTCTTAAACTTTTACAAGATGACACCCCGAGCGAAGTCGATCACACAAATATATTTCCAATTTATTTTCCTCTAACTTCAGAGTAACCTCTTAGCGTATTTTTTCAGGTAAAACTATTTTGGGGTTCGTGCGCATTTCTAGGTCACTGTGCCGCGTCTATTTAAATATTGTTCTCGAGTAAATAATAATAAATAATGTTTGAAACTTGTTGGCAATGTCACACCTTGCGACACGTTCCTATTGTTGGCATGCGAGTGACATTTATTGCACCTGCATGTTCATATTGTCATTATTTGTAGCACTTTTTGTTTTTACTTGCACGATAATGTTACTTATTTTCACTTCGATTTATTCAAACTTATTTTTTCCAGTTTTCCGATTAGTTCAATATAATATTTCGGGTTCAATATAAGTTGAGACAACCTGTAAATGATATCTGCTACAAAATGTTAATGTCCAATCTAAAACTAACGCTATTTTCTACCCGGAGAACGATTAATGATATTCTTATACTTTTTTTAATTACAGAATAACTTCACAGACTGCTCTCAAATGTTAAGTGCTGGAAATATCCGTCTCCCTATTAGATTTACTCGACTGCACCATATTTTCCACTGTGACAACCACAGCACAAACTATTCAAATAACTCACCATTTGCGGGCCTTCAACTGCCAATAACCTATACAGACATTTTCGACATATTCCAAACCTTGCATCAAAATAAAAATAATTTTTCTCTATGTATCTGATATATATTTCTGTAAAATTAACGGCCGTTCTTCCCAACTTTTCGAATTTTGTTTTGTTAAGTGTTTATTCCCTCTGTTTGCCTGTTTACAAGCATTTTTTTAGCCTAGATTGTCTATTGAGGTGCCTGCTCACTATATACACTATAAAATAGTAGCCGCCTACTTTGAAGGCAATAAAGTGACATCAAAGAAAAATCTTTCAATGTAAAATGAAAATGTATGAGTTAATATTGTATTTATTATTAATACATGTCATTTGTTTTAAAAATTAATACATAAACCAACATTTTATACATCACAAACGTGTGTGTTAAAAATATGTTTAAATTAAAGTGTTAGTTTGACTTTTGATAATGCCGCAAAGCACTTTTTTCGTTTCTTACATTTGATATTTGACGTTTCTCGATGAGTGAAAAACAAAACAAAACATAGCTCATAATTAGTAAAATAAGTTGGGTTCTCTTCAGTTTTATTTAAAGCATGTAAAAAACATGTTTTGACATACGAAAACGGAAATAAATCTTTGTCATTCAGTATTTGAATCGCGTAAAATAGATCGTAAACTAAAAATGACATTTGACATTTCGGTGAGGTTGGTTCACCCTGTTGACACTTTTTATAACTAGTCTTCTGCTGAGGGGAACTTAATCCACAAAAATTGATATCCTAAATTGGTCGTAAATTTGATCGGGAATTTCGTTGGGAAGAGCAAATTTGTGCATTTGAACTTTATTGAGGCAAAATTTCGGTTCAACAGTCGGTAGGGTTGGGAAAAACGGCTGTCAGTCTCTTCTATTATTTTAGTAATGTTAACTAAGTAATGTACCTACTCATATATTCTACCCTATTATTGTAGGACACTTATAATGTTTGTAATAGCCCCACAGGCGTTCAATAAATAGCTAAATTAATCAAGAGTCGCAAAGAATCTGCAAACTGGAGATATTTCATGGAGGCCTTTGTCCAAAACTGCACACCAGAAAGCGTGTGAGGAAGAAGATATTTTTTATGGGGTTGCGTGATGACTATACAAGAGTCTTAACTGCCCAGAATCAGTGGGACTATCGCAACTGTACAGGAGAGTTACTGGGTGAACTCAATTTTGTACCGCTATATTTCCCGAATTATATGTTGTATATGATTGATTTACATAGCAATTGAAAGAGGAGGTCCGAAAGTTCCGTTGCTAGATTATTTATAGTCGCGCAAACGACCGCCGGTTTGCTTGCGCCGCCAAGCAGCCATTTCGCGTCAGTTCTAAGTTAAATGTCTACTATGCAGCATAAGGTTTTCTGGGTTCGTGAGTTCTGTAAAACTGTAGTGCAGCGTGCCTTTCGTCTCCATTTTGAACATTTGAACCTCCAGGTATCTGTCGTTGGTATCACCAATTTGAGCAAACTTCATGTTTCTGTAGAGGAAAATGTCCGAGCCGACCTCGAATATCAGAGGAGAATGTGCGAAATTGAGTCAATCATTTTTAATAACCAATAGGTCGTGTAATTTTCGAGAAAATTGAGGGACAGACAGAAAGACAAACATTAATTTATATACGAGTAATTATAGATTTTACTCCAAATGGATGTTATTGCTTTTTTTTAAATTAAAAATTTTAATAAAATTTGAAATGTAAGCGTTTTGTTTCTGCATACTCGTTATGATTTAAAAATAATAAATTATCTTCACAAAAATAAAGCGCAATGTTTACAGTTACCACCATAATGGATTCTGCATGATGCACTTTGCCTTTTTCCGTTCAACAAAGAATTGTTTAATGTACGTAAATCTTTCAACAGTCATGGTAAACTGATTGGGAAGTTTCCCATACTGAATGTCGATGCAATACCTCGTTTTTCAATTCACTCGTCGTTTTCCGACTGCAGGATAAAATAATGTCTTGTTTACACTCTTATACTGAAAATCTAAACTGGTACACATTTCTTGTTATTACAAAAATGGTTAGTTTTAATTTTTATTATTATTATTCGTTATTTATTTATTATATAATTATATCCCTTAAACTTTATAGGTTCTATCAGAAAAAAAACTGTTTTCCGTAGAATAATAAATATGTATATATAAATATAGATATTTTAAATCATTAAATATAATAAACTTAAAACAATAATATTCTTAAAACAACGTGATAGAAATTACTGGAATACCCTACCCAAACCTCGAAGTTGAAATATAGACCCTTTATTCAAAACCTGGTTCGCCTCAGCACAGGATCATCTAGTGAGAAGGACTATAAAAAAATCCGTAATATATATTTCTTTTTATATTTGTACCTTACCTTAAAATATCAAAATTATAAAAAAACAAATAAATAAAAACTCTCAAAATTAAAAAAAAAAACATCTCGTAAAACCGAAAAGAAAAAAAATATCGGTAGCAACTGGGACTCGAACCCAGGACCTCATGGTCTATCCGGGACCCATATTCCCATATATTTTTGGCTGCTACCTTTTTATCACGACTATAAGAGTCTACCCGAATTTATTTGTAATCTTTAGATAGTGTCTCGGATATACCTATTCGATTTAAATATTTAATTTTAAAATGTTTACTCCAGATCTCGGGAAGGGTGATGCAATCCCACGAGTTCCATATAATATAATATGTTTATCAATTTTACAAAAGGTAAATATATTGCAAGGGACAAATACAAAAAAAAATTAGATATGAAAATGAAAGATATAAAAAATAATTCATTTTTTTAATCTATTGTATGGGATCTGTTGACTTTTTCATTTGTAATCAATTTTGGAATAACTTGTTGAAGATTATCCGTTCCGTTAATTGAGGATATGATATAGACGGTTCTTAGAAATCGAAGTATGATACCTATAAAAATGACGGTACGGATTGGGGTAGCCGTATCACAATGGATTAGAACGTAAGGTCCCGGATAGACCACGAGGTCCTGAGTTCGAGTCCCAGTTGCTACCGTTATATTTTTCTTTTCTGTGTACTTTCAGTTTCATGTTCCATTTTGAGAGTTTTTTTTAATATTTTCTTCAATAATTAAAAAACTATATTACAAAGAGGTTTATAAGCTGCAATAAGTTATGCTAAAATTGAATAAAATTCAAACAATTAATTAATCAAATAAATAAAAGTCTCTGGAACTGTTAGCGTTGTGAAATTTGTACAACTTTTCAGCTTGGAATTTTTAGCTCATCGATACTACTTTCAGCTCGTCGATACTACTTTCAGCTTGAAACGAGGTTTCCATAATGAGCTGTTGATTTTTCTGTTCATTCTTTTGAAATGTGTGATTATCTTAGCTTATCTTCTTCCCCTTATCCTATTCGGGACGGAGACCCATTGCTTCGGCAAGGCTCTTCTAGGCGTCCCTGTCTTGTGCTACTTTGGCGGTCACCGTACATAGCAGCAGGCCCAGCGTTTTCTCGCACAGAGCCTCTGCAGTTGCTTTTCCCAGCTTACTCAGTGGCGTCTCATTGGACGTCTTCCCTCTGGAATTGCTGCCAGTATTTTGTGAGGAAGTCGGTCTCGTGGCATTCTAAGTACATCTATAGTCACCAGTGGCGTGGAGTTCATAAAGGCTGAAAAGCTGTATCAATAAAAATGAACCATAAGAAGAAATTATATACAATTTTAAAAAGTAAAAAAATTTCTAATCAAAATCAAGAAACTTGTACCCTCATTTATTTAGTTGGCCATAACAATCACCCGAAAATGATAATATTTTTTTTAAATAATCATTGGTAATTCGTGTACCCGAACTTGAAAAACTATACTAACATTTATTATTATATTGGATTAATACCCGCAACACGGTATCACTCCTATGGTATATACTTCATCACAATCTACACATCTGCCCTGATGATGGACACTGTAATGCTGTCCGAAATCTTGACTAAAGGTGGAGGGAGCGGAACACGGCATACTACCCCAAAAACTATTCAAGAAAATACTTTTTGCCGAGAAAACCTGAAAACATAACCTTCTATTGGGCCATCTTAAATTTCAGCACTATAAGCTACACGGGAATAAACGGGCCTCGGGCAGTTAACAAGTATTTACGTGTCAGAGAAATGTTCTCAATGTTTGCGGGTGTTTATTTGATTTTGTGGAAGTTCCGAGGTCATCTTTTGCCGCTTTCGTATTTCGGGAAAAAAATTCTATTAGCACTTTGGTAAAGGATTTATGGAAAATATAATACGAGTTATAAAAAAACGCAATTGTTTTGATAAAAATATATTTATTCTGACCACTTGTTGGGTACAGGTATCGCTATCAGAGTTGAACACAGCAGTTACTCGGATGCATTGCTTTCATTCAGCATGTTTCTTAATATTCCATGTAAGAAAAGAGAATTCCAATGAAAATGTATTAAAGTTCGTTTTTAAAATAAGAAAAAAAAAGTTTTCCAATATTCAGAGCTAAATTAAAACGGGCGGTGATGACACATCATTTGATAATAATAATATTTGGATGATTTGTATAGTACCTTTTTTGTGAAGGGCGCTGTACAAAAGTTTTTTTTCCAATGCTCTATCTTATCACTAACTATAGACAATCTATTATTACTACTTATTCTATTTAACGAATTGTATTCACCGGTTCATCGATCTGTAATACCAAACTATATGCACAATGCATTTGACTCACGGACTTGATGCCGCGCTAAAATATACATGTTAATTTTATGTAAAGGCAGATAATATTATACAGGACCATGCTTACCTGGTAGGTCACTTGAGATAAACACTGTTTATTACCGAAATTTTGATGCGGTTTTGCTTGGAAAACACGTGTTATTGGAGATATTATTTAATCCTCGTATTTATTTTTATAATTATTTATTTTCTTGCTCAATTTTAGGAGAGGAAAAGCTTGCTTGATAACAGCTTTTAGAATTATTTAAAACATATTTTTTTCAATCCTTTAGAGATAAATATAGAAATTAAAGTTAATAATACTTATAGAACTTAATATGTAATAACATTATTATATATATATTTTTTTTTTATTTTTTTTTTTTTTAAATAAATTCGGCTAGTGGTTTGAATTAGTAATGCAATACCAAGTCACACGTTTTCTTTTGGTATATCGAATTTTAATCAACTTAAAAAAAGTTTTTTTATTAATTTCATTTGATAAATTACTAATACATCAAAACTACTAATGATCAGTGGCGTGGATTGCTCTATAACCAAAGGTAGATTGTGTGTAGTTATTTTAGGTTCAGCCATAAGCTGTTTGTACCAAACAACTTCTGCCAGGGGCCACACAAAAAAAAAGTAAAAAAAAATATATTTTACTATTTTTTCATGATTCGTTGTTTCACTGAGGGTAGGCACAGCTTTTCAGCCTTCATAGATTGCACGCCACTGCTAATGATTTATCTGTATTTTCATAGCCGGTAGTTAAAAAATAAATTGTGTTCTGTGTTTATCATTTGTCTACACTTGACATTTTTTGTTTTATTATTCTGTGTATTCCTGATGAGGAAAGCTTCGCTGTAGAAATATATTGATATGAATATTAATATAGTGGTGATTACAAAGTCATTTTTAATTCACTAATTATTTTAAATTATATTAAAATAAAGCGCACTTGCAGTGAAATAAGACAAAATATCTCTATATAAATGCTATGTCATTATTATTATTATTGTTTAAAATCGTTTAGCGTGAATTTAATATTTCATGTTGCATTCCCGCCTCTGTCGTTAATATTAACAGTAATTTTTATTGGACGCGGATCAAGAGTTATTTCTGAAGTTTTGCAAACATAAAATTAATTTTAGATATGTCGTAACGTAGATTGCCCATTGAGTTAGTGTGGACTTGGGACTTGTCGGCCGATTCACACGAACCGTTGTGATTCCACAAATGACAACATTTTCCTTGATAAAGGTTCATTCTGAAGAAGACACGAAACTTAAAATAATATCTGTCACAATATAATCCTGATTTATTGCCCTAATCGTGTGGTACCTTTCCGAATTATTCCAAATGCCCGTTTAGGGTGTGTACTCGTATATATATAGATATTGTTTTTTTTCATGTTTAAGCAGGCTATAGGTTTATTAATCCCTCGAGTATTTTGAAATTAATGGTAAACTTTTAAATGGTACAAAAAGCGTGTTTTTTCTCTTTCTAACAAAGTTTAAATCAAATACATTACTATAGTACAAAATGAGATAACATGATATGAGTCCGTTTCGGGCTGGGAGAAATATCTCCCCAAAATACTCTACAGCTATTTATTTTCTGGCAGAAATATCTCGCAAAAAGGCTCGAGGGGTTAAGGCGATGCAATGGGAAGTAACGCAAAATCATGTGTTTTTCTTTCGAAAATTGGATCGCAGAGATGATTTAATTAAATACAGCAAGTAGAATACACCTTGGCCTTTCGTTTAATCGGGCATTTTTTGGTGAGCCTTTTTGTTAGCTTAGAAAAAAATTAAGTATTAGACCTAAAAAAAAAATTTTAAGTTCAAAATCTCCTACTTACGAACCCTTTTTCGGATATTGTCTAAGGTTTACAAAATAAACTAAAACACATTTTTGTGATGTTTTTTTTTGCGAAAACCGAAATTAAGCGTGAATTTCAACCTTTTCGCCACCTGCATAAGAAGTGCGTGATTTATTTCGAATTTTACAAGTGAATCCCCTTAACGGAACTTAATAAGCCATTACTCATACGAAAATTCAGTCCAGTTCCGCATGGGTGACTTTTGTCATTGCAACAGTATTGTCACCTTTTCGAAATCCGTTGCAGTATATCGAGGTACGTGCACGTCGTGACGTGAAATTAGGTTGACTTTTTATGGATTTATGTATATGGATTTTGATATAGTGACAAAACTGTTGCAGTGGCAAAAGTCACACATGCGTGCCTGGCCTGAGTTTAGACCTATGGAATTCAATACTTTATGTAAAAGCCTGTAAAACACCACCAATTCACGATACTATTAGATCATCATGTCAGTGTCATCATCAGCAATCGGATGATTGCAGAAACGAAAGCGCACTCCAGATCGCAAGTCTCGGTATCAAGTCATAGAGCTTTGAATAAATTCCCACACGAATGGGTATTTTATTAAAACTTCGGGCGAAAATCAAATCCTGTCCCTTTCGAAGATTTCTTCCATAGATAAAGGATTAAGGTCAAACCATAGAATAATGGTTCGAACCCATATTTCAGG
Source organism: Halesus radiatus (assembly GCA_022606495.2). Lineage (NCBI taxonomy): Eukaryota > Metazoa > Arthropoda > Insecta > Trichoptera > Limnephilidae > Halesus > Halesus radiatus. The sequence continues at coordinate 149,000 of JAHDVE020005671.1, forward strand.
GCACACTCGTAACCTAAATTCTATAGTTCGTTTTTATCGCACAATGGAGAGAATTTGCCTGCCTTTTCATTCGTTTTACCCTTCACAGTTGATTCCCTAATCTGAACCCCATCACAGTCCACGACACCTGTCAAATATGTAAACACCAGTTTTCGTTTGATATTTTCTAAGGCAATTTATCTATAGGTTTGTTTTATTTTCTAACTTAGAACGCTTTAAGGTTATTTTACAAAAGAAGCAACATATAACATTATCCACGCATTTTTTATTTATTATATATATATTTTTATTAATATTTAAACGCCCAGAGGGCTTTTACACAAGGGTACATCTTTTTTTTAAATCACGTAAAAAATAAAAATAGAAGACATACACAAAAGTTAATGACACTTGAAATAAGAATAAACTGCACCAAAGCTTAAAATACTCAGGGATATGAAGGAAGAGAAAAAATAAATAATGTGGAGTATTTAACAACAATTTATAAATTAGGTAGTATAAATTAAATAATTCGTTCATCCTTTTTTTTGAAATTTGTCATGTTCAGATTTTTTAAATTTATTTAATATAAATACATATAAAATATTTAATAGTACAGATATATCTTAATAGCTAATTACATAAAAAGTGTAAATTTATTTAACCAAAACTACCCAACTCATTAGCTAAAGATTTCTCGTGTTTGAGTTCGGGAGCAGTGCCATGTACCGACAGTAATGGTTATAGAAATACAAGTACATCAAGAATGTAATATAGATAAAGTTTGTGTTGTTGTATACGCTAGTTACCACAAAATAAATTATCTGCAAAATTGAAGAGTAAAAGTACATGATAATAGAAATGCAACAATAGGGCGCACAATAATACAAGCTATAAACATTATACATTTTAATTTTAATCATATTTCGAAAGGCCTCATCGAATATTTCTAGAGAATATGTTTTCTTTTATTTTTTGTTTTTTTTTTTAACATACATTATTTACAATTAAGAGTTTTATAAAATTTAGGAAGAAATTAAAACTTGTAATTACACCTTGTGATAGGCGTAACGGAGTTGAGAAGCACTAGTTTTAATTTTAGGAATTTCTAAGTTGCCACGTGATCTTGGTAGGTTACTTATTTTTGTGGAAATTGTTGAATTGAAATGATCTTTGTGAATTTGTAACAGTGTGTTCTTTTTGAAGATTTTATTTAAACTGAGGACTCTAAAAGTGTTAAACAGCTGTGCAGTTGGAAATATCGATGGTTTTCGTAGGATGACTTTCAAAATCAATCTCTGTATCTTTTCAAAATGTAAGAGATTAGTTTTAAAGGTTCCCCCCCAACCGATTATACCATATTGTAAAATGGATTGCGCAAGGGAATAATATATTGTTTTTATAATATTGGATGATAGGATGTTTCTCAATGTAATGAATATGTAAATAAGTTTTCTTACTCTGGTTACCGTATTTTGTACTTGTTCATTCCATTTTAGTTGACTGTCTACTAAAGCACCCCGATACTTTATGCTATTTTTGCATGTGATGGGTAAACATTTGGCATCGTCGTATCCTTTTTTTTATTTGCACACTGATAAATGGATTTTGATACAAATATTGTTTTCAAGGTTTTTTATTTTAAAGAAAATGAAATTAAATATGTTTTGTCAGTATTTATTGGCAGACAATTTTGGTCAAACCATGTTTTGAGTATATTAAGTTTTGTATTTTCTATTCTCAATTGTTTCCTTCCATGATTTTCCTGTTGTGATCACCACAGTGTCGTCTGCATAAGTGTCCAATTGATTGAAGATATGATTGTTGTCAAATACATCCATATCATTTAAGTATTTGTTACCAAGACTGTGTAAGGGTTGAATTGGGGAATGCAAACTGTAGTTGTAACGGGATATACATATGTAAAATGTTAATGTTTGACTTGTAGTTAGTTTAGGTATGTATAGGGTTGACTAAATGCAGGAGTTCAGAACAATTGAATTTACAGTTGAATAATTTTAAATAAAAGGTTAAGTCGTTTATTTTCCGTTTGTTTTCTAAAGTTGGAATATTTAAAATATTCATTAACGATGAGTAATTTATGGGCTCTAAAAGTATGTTTAGTTTAAAAGATATGAAACGTAATTATGAATGTTTTCTTCTATAAATGTATACTTATTTTGTAGTGTTATTATTAATAAAATGAATAACTAATACTATAATAATAACAAGTACACCACTGTTTAATATATAAATATCAACATGTTATAGTATACTGTGTATCCTGACGGGGGAAGCTTCGTTTTCGAAACGAGGTGATATTTATATATTAAAATTAGTGGTGTACACAAGGCATTTGTTATTAATTTTATTATTATTACTGTTATTATGTTTTACAGCCCCCGTCGACACGTCGGTCGTACAAAATTATAGCATTGCTCCCAATTATGGCGGATTAAGGGAAATGAAAAATAAAAGGCTGAGGGTGGTAGTGGAAGACCCTGCCTATTCATGAGTTATACCTTTTGTTTTTCTGAATGATCGTCTTTCACGAACGTACTGAGAGTGTCTTGATTGTTGGGAGGGTTACATTCTCCAAAAATAAACTTTGATTTATTAGGATTTCAAAATGTTCGCACCTGTTTTTATTTGATTTACCGATGTGGGTTGTAAAAGCGATAGGTTATGAAAGAAGCAAACAAAAACTTTGTTTATAGTGAATTGAATCGACGATGACGTCAATTGTTAACAAGATCATGGAGAGAGTTTGAGATTTACTTCTAACGCAAATTATATTATATTCGAATTATTAATATTTTTTTAGTTGTTCAGTTTTTTTTTGTGTTTCTGCGCAGTTTGAGTGAGCGATCTGTTTAGATAACTGGTCTATTTCAGACTAAAATGATTGAGGCATTATCAATTTAATGAACATTTCTGCAGAATGTTCGGAAATCCACTGCGCAGTGAAATATGGCTCCGATTTCAAACACAAATTATACGAATTCAAATGACTGGACTATTTTTAGTTGAATCTGTATTATCCTTCATATTTTCGCCTCTCGGTTCATCATGCGAATAACGACACGATACATTTCTGTGTTACTGTGCCGCGCAAAGACAGAAATACGCAGCGTTGAAAAACCCTGAAAACAACCTTCGTGACTACAACTGAAATCACTCACCTGAAATTTAAATTGACACAACACTATCTGCCGCTCTTCCTCAAACTGGATTATTTTCTATAAAGCTGAACTTTTCACTTGTAACACCATGAGAACACTCACTAAAAGCTCTGAAATTGGAAACTTTTGATCAAATACAACAATTCACTTCGATGCCACTTTTTGGTCAATAGTCCAGAAATTATACAATTTTTACGAAAATTTTGCACTTCTATTTCTGCACACTTTCTACGTCTTCTTCTGCGGGTTTTTCAGCGGTGTGAAGCTGTTGCGGGTGTGGGAGAGGAACTGGGGACGCACGTCTGGGCCGCCTGGAATTTGCCCAAGATTCTCTCGTTTCGTGCGGGTATTTTGGGCGGCGGTCGTGCCGAACTCTGGAAGGCGGCTGTCGCGCGTGGGCGGCGAGACCCGCTAGCTCGCGGGACGCGGGCGGTGCAGGAAGAAGTCTTCCAGAAATCACGGGGTTATGGTAGTGGATACTTCGGTTCTCTTGTTTGTTTTTGAATTGTCAATGTGCCCAGGAAGATGTTAGCTGCATACTAGCACACCGTGCTCCGTAACCCAATTCGGAGAGAAATGAATGCCGATCACCATTTATCATGGACTTGACTTTTAGTGATAGTTTTTTACATCGTACACACTCTATTATTATTTTCCAGTATGCCCGTTATCTCAGTAAAATGGACAGCAAATAATACTAAATTTCATTTAATTTCTTATCAACAATTCTTAAGAGGAACGGCTGCGGTGCATGTATCATACATAACTTAATTTTCGAATTGAGGCCAAAGTACCGATCCAAATTGTGAAAATGAAATATTTTTTTAATTAAAGGTTTAGTAAATATCTAGTACGGATGAGAAGTATTTTATTTATTTATTTTTTAAATTATGAACTATATGCCATGGAAAAATATCAATTTTCATAATTTTAGAGGCAACTTAGAAAATTATTTGCGGGTTTATTGTATATTTTTAAAAATCATCGTATTTGTTATGTAAATATGATTACGTTAATAAAAATATTAAAAAAAAAAACATTTAAAAATTTATGTTTTAAATTATGTACGGAAAATTTGTGATCCAACGTATATTGGTCGTTTTTAATTTAATTTAAAGACTACCATAATGCTTATTTTCAAATTAGATGAGGTAAAACTTTTTTTTAAATCACTGTTAGCCCCCAAATAATTGTTAAAGGTGCCTCTAAAATCGTGAAAAATCAATTCCTTTAATGGCCTATATTTCATAATGTAAATCAAAAATAAATAAATTACTTGTCATCCGTACATTTACTATACTTTTTGATAAAAAAAAAAACACCATTAGCTTTAGGTGAGTATTTTGGCCTCGAATCAAAAATTAAGTTTTGTTTGAAACAGGCCGCGCAGCCGTTCTTCTTAACAGTTTTAGAAAATGTAACATCATACAGAATCTACATTAACAACCAATTTCTCCAATTTAGGTCAGCATGAAACAATCGTAAGTTTCCATAAATCCCAAAGACTGCGATGGGCTGACCATGCAGAAAGAATACTAGACGACAGGTTACCGAAAATCAGGACCAAAGTGGAAGCGACCCAGACACAGACCGATGGAGAGAAGTAGGTCTGATGACTCTATCGGGGGCACCCATCACTTTCCCGAACCGTTTTAAGAACTAGATGAGTCCCTCTATCAGTTGTCACGCCAAGAAAAATTATGATTACTATTAAGTGATTCTAAAATGATTGTCCCTACACTGCACAGCATACATTTATACATTCCAAAACGTTTACGTGTTCTCATTCAAGGCAGTTAGTTCTTGTTCTTGAAGCTAGTGGAGAGACAACTTTTATAAACAGTAACACACATTAGAAGAGAACAACAGAATGGAATATAATAGATGGACTGGAGAATATAGAGGAATGGCTAGTGCCCGTAGGTGGTGGAGAACATTCTTTGTGAAGGAACTCTATTTCTACCCTAAGAATTTTTTTATTGAAAGGGGTTTTAAAACATTTTTTCCTCCGAATCAAGGAGTTTTTTTGGTGTCATTTGTATTATTCATTGATTATCGTTAGGTTATGCTAAGTCAGCAATGATCCCGGTATTATCTATGGCAAAATTCGGAAGTTTCTACGCTAACAATAGGTGGGTGGGAGCTTTGGAAGGCCGCCACCTGCCGGAATATTTCCAGAACACTTTGTGTAATAATAATAATAATAATAATACTTGGACGATTTATATAGCGCCGTTTTTGTGAAAAATCACCTCAGGGGCGCTGTACAAATACTACTTGCTAGGGTCCATCTTATTATGTACATATACAGAAAACATGCTTACCTGGTAGGGCACTTCAGATTAAAACTCAATTAAATTACAATGTTTTGGGCTGAGATGGAATGACTTGACCAATGATGGCTGCACGCACAGGACACCAATATTAGAAAACACTGCACATTGCATGACATTGAAGTTTACATCCTGTTTACATCCTATTTGTCATTGATATTATATACATTAGAAGGTTATTGACAAAAGAAGAGTAGGTGCTTATTTGAAACATGATTTTATTTGAGATTTTTTTTAATAATGTATACATTGCATTCATCTTGTGGTCGTGTCAGACCTTTACGCTATGAGTCTTTGATTTTTTCCTTTTGCATAGCATTACGCGTTCATGCGTTGCATAAATTATCACCAAAATCGAGACATCTCTTGGCCTGGAAACCATTTCACGACTCTGGGATTTGATCGTTGTTATTAAAATTATTAAATCAGAACCTCATTTCATTGCCGGCAACCCGGGCGTTTATTGGCATAAAATTTAAACATTTACATGTACTTTACCCGTCTCACTAGACGATGTCTGTTCTGAGACGGGTAAAACCTGTCGAAGAGGTTGTATTTTTCCATCCACTTTTGCTTCGACTGTTTGACTATGCTGTTTTCGGCATCCTCTGTGACCAAACTGTCGTGTTATGCTCTGTTTTAATTTTAGTGTACTTACCTATGATGTTTTTTAGTTGTCAGTTGGTTTGTCTTTCTTAATACACGCGAACGGTAATCCGCGATTTTTCACCGCTTTTTATTGGTAATATCTCGATCAATGCAAATATTCTATTTTTTACTCAGCTTGCAACGACATTTCAGTCATGAAATTTAAAGGTATATATTTAATTGATTTTCGTAGTTACCGTCCCTATATAAATTACCAAGAGTCGGCCGCGTTTTTTAATATGTTGTCGTTGGAAGATCGAAGAATCTCGGCTGATACATAAGTTACAAAGGTACTTTTTTGCATAAGATTTCTAGATCCACCGCAGATTGCCCGGTACTCCTACATCGGATCCAACTACCAGTTGCCAATAGACTAACCAGATCGGACCAAATTCTTAGCCTTCCTCGATGCAACACTAATTCTAAGCAAAACTCCTTCATTTACCGGGAATCACACATCTTTAACACGCACTACTCACAATTTGATATCTTTAACTCTGCACCACACTCCATAAAGTCACACCGGCGATCTATCGAGCCTTTATAACTTTAGATGCCTACTCACCTCATACTACCACCAGTCTATTAACTTTCGTCTTTATATATATAGTGCACTATTTTTTCTTGTTCTTTTATTAATATAAAATCACACACATACATTTCAACTAGCTAGACCCCCCTACCATTTCCTTTCCAGACTACATAACAAATTACATGTAACTTTAAAATGAATGTTTCTTCTTTATTTTGTATAATTATCTTTATAATTTTATTTTGATTTCTTCAAAAATCACTAGATTCACTCATATATAAAACTCAAGTGGAAACCTGTAAATGGTCAAATTTATATCACTTAATCAGTATACTTCATTTTTTTTATGCAAACTGTTGGTTTCCCAAATAAACAAATAAAAAATAAATAACTGTCAAAAATTAAGACCATATTGTTCATTCTCAATTTTCCAATAGTGGTGGGCGAAGCGATTCGGTTTAGTGAACCAGATCACTAAATCAGCTCTTTGGAGTGTACCGGTTCGGTGCTTTTGAACGACGGTTCGCGTCCCACCGCACCATGCCCTCTCCCTTGCTCCCTTGGCCCTAGTAAAGACGTCCTTAAGACTCTCTTACACGATACTTTTTTCGTCTAGTTTTCATGTGAATTGTCTTTACAGAGAGCTGATTTAGTGATCCAGCTCACTAAACCGAGCCGCTTCGCCCACCACTATTTTCCAATACAAATATAACTGGCCTTGCAAGTACAGCGGGTAGCAAGGCTATCAAAATACATCATAAAATCATATTTTTTCAATATCAAAGGCAAGAAGAACTCCAATATAGGAACTTGGCTGTTTTTTCCAAAGTCTACCGTTTAAAAAGTCTCACAATTTAGTATGACACGTTAGTATTTTGGAACGTAATGGATTAACGACAGCTGCTAGGCCATTTACATAATACGAAAGCATCAACTTCACACCACAAACAGCTGATGGTCACAACACTAAGTCAGGTGGAAACACTACATACTTTCGGCCTATTTATATTTCACAATTCTCCTCTTCATCACTAGTCTGTTTGGTGTGTTTATCTAGTCACTGGCTTATTTATTTATTTGTAAGAAACAAACAGCTTTTAATACAGATTTATATACAAAGGAAGTTTAACAAAAGGTGAGCCAACAAAGTTTCTTGTACTAACAGTGGTTAATTACAGATGTTTTATTAGATAAAACAAAATAAGAAGGAAGGGGGAAGAGGAAGAGGAAGATAGGATCGGGATATGAGATGCTCTCAATATATTATATAATCGTGCATCAATTTATGATCGTATGTATGTCGATATTGTGAAATTGTGCGTTATATTGCGCACAAATAAGGGGAATTTGAGAATTTATCCTAAGATTGGTCCTGCATGCGGGCAAAAAGTTTGTCGGGTTAGTTTTGATGGTATCATATTCGAATGTTTATAAAGTTAATGAACTCTGGCGACTCCAGGCTATTATTCATAATTTTAAATAACAAAATAAGATTAGTTTTAGCCTGTGTTATATTCACAGTTATATTAATATTTTTTATAAGAGATGCCAAGTGATGTCCTCAGGAAGACACTCTTCGTTTATCGCAATGTATCTGTCATATACAAGGGGCGTACGTTCCTAAATTTAATCGACAAGAATATTACGGACCAGCTGCTACCTTCCGTACCTTCCTAGCGCTATCGTTGGACTTTACTTCAATATCGCTACGCATTGGTGTAGTGCAGATGTAATATTAACTTTAAAATCAGCGAGATGCATTGCGACCGTTTTTTTTCGAACAGCGTTAGTTTTCTGTTTTCGAGTTTTTTTTAATAATATTTATTTTATTAAAAATCTATATAAATAAAAAAAATATTTTTGCCTGTCTGTCCTCGATTTTCTCGAAAATTACTCTACCGATTTCGCTGAAAATTACAGTTTGTTCTTATTAATGACGGGAGGGTTTAGAGAGTAGTTTGATTGAAATTCAATGTCTAAAACTGTTGCTATAACATTTTAAAATTAGTATGAAAAATATTGAACGTGCCATGTTGTACTGAGGTTGGCCTATAGATATGCCACTCTGGTTAGCCACAGATTACATATTCAAAAGACGAAGGTTTTTTCGGGTAGAATATTTTCAAAATGGAAAACACAAGTAGGTACCTACTTAAGAACTTTTTATTTAGATATATTTTGAAAAATATACAAAGAAACATTCATTTTCAAATGAATGTTTCTTTTTTTTTTTGATAGAAAGCAGTCACTTTGTGGTTAGACATATTTAATGAAAAATAAAACAATAACTTTGTTTATAACCACGAGAATTTTATTTAATTTTATTACGACCGACCGGTTTCGCTTAACATAAGCATCTTCAGGGTACAAAAATTAAACTGATCATAAATACATAGTATGTGTTTATATATACAAAATAGAATAAGACAGTTTTGTTTCTTATATAGTGTTTAGATATAGTATTAGTCGACACAATGTATTACTTTCGCTGTAAAATCAATTATGACACCCAAATGACAAGCAAGAATTCGCCACTTCTTCCACACAAGGAAGCTGTCACAATAATAAAAACTAAAAATACTCCCAGAACTTAATAATAACATTATTAAATTTGATTTACATTAAATAAAAAAAAAATAATAATAAATGGAGTTCTACGAATTAAACACAAAACCATTAATAATACTACAAATGATTTATCTGTAAATTCTATACGGGTAGTTAGGGAAATGTAAAAGGTATTAAAAGTCAAAAATCGTCAAACTGTAATCTTTTAAATTCTATGAAATACATATACCAAAAATGTCTGAAAATATTTGCAGTTTGAAAACCAGTGAACTCAATTTTGAACGTTATACCTAAAATTCCAGTACATATTTCATATATAATTTAAAAATTAATTTTTATCTTTTAAAATCTTTTTACATTTTCTAACTATCCATATAGAATTTACAAACTAATTATTCTCAGTATTTCTTGCGCTACAAAGTTTTTTTTTTTGGGTGAATTGATTAATTGAAATTCCGGTAGAACGAGGACAGGATTTCCACCTGACGCCTGTGATCTAAAGATTGCAATAGGAAAATTTATCAAACGATCCGCCCCGTTTCTGCACTAGTGATGGGTCATGACTCATTTTGTTAAGAGCGGGAGTCACGGTACCGGCTCAAAAGTTTCGTACGACTCAATAGAACGACGGCTCATTTAAGAGCCGGCACATATTTAGAGCTGACTCCCAGTTCATGAGCTCATACCCCAGTTCATATGACTCACAGCGTATAGGTAGGTACAAAACGTCCAGATGCCAGACTGTCAGGCGCCGTTCACGTATTGAACAGATATGTGCGTTTAAATGCGGTAATTATTCTTATCTTTACACATGAATGTGAACCCTTGAAAAAAACTGCTTTAAGATGCGCCATGGCGCCAAATATTAATTGCAATTTCCACAGTCGTGGACATAATTTATCCTGGTAGAAATTAGATACATATGCGTTGATTTTATATAAACAAATTACAACAAAGGACCTTATTTAAAGTTGCGTCATCACAGAAATGCGTAAGAATACTATCTAATATATGAGATATGTTGATAAATGAACAATTTTTCTTAAGTAGTTCCAAGGTTTGCCAAAAAGAGTCACACTTCAATTAACCCGTGGAACAGTTTACCAGGAGTCGTACACTCAGGCGCATCAAAATGAGCCGGCACAAATGAACGGCTCGTTTTGTCAAAGATTTTTCGTAAGTACTTATTAAGTTTAGCTCTAAAACACGTGTTTTAACTTTCTCATTTTCTATCCTACTACAAAATCCTATACATATTTCAAACATTTTTCATATAAATACGCTCTAATGTTATTCATTTACCTATATTCAAATCAATTCATAAAATAAATTTTACATTTTTGATGCTACCCAAAAAGTTATAAAAATGACCATCAACCTTATCAGATTAATGAAGGTCGCGCATTTTTTGGATTGCTATCAATTGAGATAAAAAATAAACATTTTTGGTATTTTTGGGTCTAATGTGATTAATAATTAAAACCTACAAATTCGCAGATTAGCCTTATGCTGTGATTGATAGGTATTAATTATTTATTAGGTGATTAATTACTTTCCTGAAATCCACATGGCCGTGCAGGAGATTCATTTAATTAATCTGTAACACAATCAATTAGGTATATCTTTTCGTCTGTATAAATTTAGACTTAGCTAAAAAAATCGATTTAGATCATAAGATAATTTATTTAACCAGCTTCATACTCGAATCAATTCGTCAAATCTAATGAAAAATATATATCACTCTTAGTAAAATGTATAAGACCTTTTTTATTGGTATTATCTTAAAAAACGGATCCACACAGCATCCCCAAAGATGATACATGAAATAATTTGCCTCGGGGCCTCCTATGTGGATTTACTGTAAAAAAATATAAGAATATAATACATATATATATATATATGTATGCAATCTCTAGCTTTAGAGCACAGGCGTCAGGAGAGAATGCTGTCCTTCTTCTACCGGTATTTTAATTGAAGATCCTGAGAGAGCTAGTATCATTGATCCCTTCTGCACTGGTGCATTGGTGGAAACACGCTAAACGCGCGCCCAACATTTGTGCATGGTTGACATTTGTCACATGCAAACAGGTCGTTTCTACGATTCGTTCTTGAGGTCAATAGGCTGGCTGTAGTACGATTTGCAGGCCTCTGTCTTTCCTCTCTCCTACAACATCTCCCTCCAATGCCCATGTTCACTTCTTCCTCTTCTCAAAAAGACCTCCTCACAGCGTCCTCAGAGAGCCCTTCTGTAGTTAATGTTAAGAAAAGAAGTGTTTGGAGATTTATTATATTATTAATTGTTTTAGTGTTTAATTCGTAGAAATCTATTTAATATTTAAAAAATTATGTAAATAAAATTTAATAATGTTATTATTAAATTCTGCAAGTATTTTAAATTTTATTATTGTGACAGCTGTTTCGGCGTTCAAGGCCATTTTCAAACTGCGGTTAATCCACATTGTGACAACTTATTTATATGATTTATTTACTCACACCCTATTCTAATTTGGAAGGGTGTCAAAAATAATTATTTATTATCGGTAAAACCGATTTAGTTAGAGAATACTTAAAATTCTCTATTCTGTGAGGTTTTTACATTTATAATGTGTTTTCCTCATATTTAAATGACAATGTTTTCTTAATTGATTTATTTAAACGTGTTTTATTGTTTTGATAGTGTGAACATACTGAGAAGTGGTGAATAAATATTTTTCCTTACTTTATTAATTAATGTCATATTAGAATCATTCGTTCGTTTATTAATTTCAAATTGTTCAAGTAAATTTAATCTAAGACCCTTTCTTTTTATATTCACTAAGAGATATTCGGCGAATTTTGAAAAAGTTCTTTTATTATTATAACATCGTATATGTTCTTTGAATCTAATTGAGAAAGCCTTTCCCGTCTGCCCTATATAGGTAGCGTTGCAGTCGGCGTGGTCACATGTTAATTCATAATTTGCCAGAATTGTTAAGTTTAGGATTTTTACTTTTTGAGTTTTTTAGGCTTGTTCCTATATTATTATTGGTTTTAAAAGCTATATTTAAACCATATTTTAAAATTTCTTTTGCAATTTTTACAACTTGGCAAAAAGATTTAACATCATCTTCAAAAAATATACAAATGTTTCACCACTTTACGGCGTCAAAAACTCGATAGAACTAGTAAATAAAATTTTGATCTTCCGCATAACTGTCAATTCATTTCTTTAGACGTAAAATCATTATTTAGTAACATCCCCATTAAAGGGTGCCTTATAATAATTGAAAATATATTTGAAAAACGTAATATCAACCCGGCGATAAGAAAGGGGTTATTCCAACTCATAAAATTTGTGTAGAAACAAATTATTTTCTATTTGTAAAAAGCATTAACTTTGTGGCTCGCCATAATTTACAATAAAAAACACATAAATTTCTTGCAGACCACTTTTATTTCATTAAAAATCTACCGGTTTCGGAAGCACCCTTCCTTCACCAGGAGAATATTAAAACTAACTTATGATATAGAATATTGACAAGACATACAATATTATTTTTTTAAAAATTTATGTCTTGTAAATATTCTATATCATAAGTTAGTTTTAATATTCTCCTGATGAAGGAAGGGTGTTTCCGAAACTGGTAGAGTTTTAATAAAATAAAAGTGGTCTACAACAAATTTATGTGTTTTTTATTGTAAATTATTTTCTTTTCAACGATACCTACTATCAACAAAATGATGGTCTTCCAATGGGATCGCCGTTAAGTCCACTTCTAGCAGAGATATTTACGGATTATATTGAAAACATAATCCTTAAATCTCCCTTAGCTTCAGGATTTTAACTTTTTGAGTTTTTAGGCTTGTTCCTATAAAAGTATATTTAAACCACATTTTAAAATTTCTTTTGCAATTTAAAATTCAATGCAGAGATCTATTATGATGCCCTATTTTATAAAAAAAATCACTTATATTCTAACTTTCTTATATCGAGTGTCAATTCTGTCTTTCCTTTGTCATGCATTTAATCACCGTTTAATATTTTCAAGGTAAACTTGTTTAACCTTTTTTCGATGTTTTTATTACATTACATAGATAAATTTATATACCATAATAGATAGTACATAATATTGTGTAATAAATAAAAACGATTTTAGAATTATTAAACACCTTAAAATAATTACAACAATAATGTGTGCAAGTGTTATTACGTCTTGTCAAGCCGATATTAGTTCCCAGATTGCCTGTTCGAAGGAACCAAATGTTGCAGTTAATCGTGATGATTACAATTATTGTTTTATTTTTAATCTATCTGCAAAGCATGTTATGAATAATAGGTATGAATACATTAAGTGACCTTATTTAATAATTTTCCAAACTCCTCTCTACCCAAGCCAATTAACCATTTGATTATTATTGGACCGATGTGACGTTTTGCAGGTTTTAATGTGTATTTCTGGGGGGATTTTATTATATACTAGCTGATGTGTACCCGGCCTTGCTCGGGTTTATATAAAGTTATGATGTTTTGAATTCTTGCTTGTCATGAGGGTGCTATAATTGATTTCACAGCGAAAGTAACTAACTATCTCCAAATAAAGAAACATTCATTTGAATGTTTTATTTCATTCCAAATGTTTATTTTTTCAAAATGTATCTAAATCATAAAGTTGTTAAGTATGTACCTACTCGTGTTTTCCATTTTGAAAATATTCTACCCAAAAAACCTTCCTCTTTTGAATATGCAATCTGTGGCTAACCATAGTGGTATATCTATGGGCTAACCTAAATAAAACATGGCGGGTTCAACGTTTTTCATACTAATTTTAAAACGTTATAGCAACAGTTTTACTTATTAGATTTCATTCAAACTACTCTCTAAACCTTCCCGGCACTAATAAAAACAAACTCTGCTATTTTCAGCGCAACCGGTCCAGTAAGTGTGAATGAAATCCAATATGTAAAACTGTTGCTATAACGTTTTAAAATTACTATGAAACACATTTAACCCGCCATGTTGTATTGAGGTTAGTCCATAGATATCTCACTCTGGATAGCCACAGATTACATATTCAAAAGATGAAGGTTTGTTTGGGTAGAATAATTTCAAAATGGAAAACACAAGTAGGTAGGTATATAATAACTTTATTATTTAGATATATTTTGTAAAAATAAATGTTTGGAATGAAATAAAATATTCAAATGAATGTTTATTTGTTTAGAGATAGTAATAGTCGTCACAAGGCATTACTTTTACGACAAGCGAGAATTCACAACTTCATAATTTTATTAAAAAAAAAATGAAAAAAACAATAACCCGGAGCAAGGTCAGGTACACATCAGCTAGTAGATAATTCTTCAATTTTTGCCTTCCCTCCCATGTCTGAAATGCTAATAAGAAACAACAGTTTCGACTGCGTTACTTATTGAAATCGATCCTTCATTTCGATCTTATTTAAGCCTCAGACTTTCTACCTTTTAACCAATCAGCAATCCAATCAAATATTATGTATGGACAATTCAATTTCTTTAGAATCTCTTTCAAAAGTATTCCATTCTGTGTCTTGCTACGCCATACTACCTTATATACACCTTATCTTCCCCCTTTTGTTTTGTAATCCTTAGCAGAACTGATTTACAACTCGAGTGGTTGTGATTTTAGATACTTTCTATGATATCGGTGTCAATCGCCATGATAATGAATTACGCTTCTATTTCCGTCGATCGAATAATAATATTATTGTATAAATTTGCGACAGAACATTTTATTTGTAAAAAGATCTGATTATGCATTAACTGTGTCTTTTTTTAAAGAATTTCCTCCTACTGTCATCATAATAAAAACAATATGTTGCGTGTACTATGATGTTAGCTATCGGAGGTTTGAACCCGCCAAGATTTGGAGGGCTTGACTAAATAACCGATCCAATGGTTTATCTCTCCAGTGATGGCGACCATTGTCGACGCTTGAAAAATACAACGGTAGCTTTTTGGCTCCCAAAGTGAATGTGTAAAAATTTAAACGGGAATAATTTGAAACTCATAAAAAATTATATAGATATCAGTTTATAATTTTTCTTTATTTACGAAGCAAAGTTTGTGGTTAAAGAATCGAATCGATCCAGAAAGTTAGGCGGAGTTGGGTGCGTCTCCCTCGACGACCTCTCCATCGACCATGCGGCCGGTGGCGGACCAGCGGGGCCAGGTCTTGATCTCCTCGTACAGCCTGTTTCCGGGGCAGTCGGTGCTGACGGCCTGACGGTGGCCGATCAGCTTGTAGGTGGAGGAGATGTAGCCGTTGGACACTCCGTAGGCGATCAGATCCTTGACCTGCTGGAGCTGGGCCGCTGGCGGCAGGGCGCCTGGAGGAGGAAAAAACACAGTCAGTTATAACAAAACAAAAATAAGACGAATGCGAAGGGTCAAAAATCGAAAAAATTCAAGACATTTGAGGGAGGCATGTATAAAGCTGGACGCCAAAAGGGTCACGGAGAAAAAAGAGGAATGAGGTGCAAAACAAGTTTGGTTTACTGATTGTTGTCTGTAAATTAAAATGTCAGGTTTTTGAATGAATGACATGTTGGTTTGTACTTAGTGATGGTCTGAGATGATTCAATAAAAATATTCTAATAGTTCGCAAATATTTTATTAATGAACCAAACTCAGACTACGAATAGTTACGCTGATTGGGAACACAATTTCCTTCGGCTCAAGAAAGTTTTTTTATTATTATATGATAGGATAAGTCTGCACCTGATTGTTGAGCATTGCTTATGAACTGGCACCGTGTCATCCTTCGGGATGTTGTGGTGTATTTATTTGCTTGGGATTAGATTTGAACGTAATTTGTCTGATTTCATCAACACGAATTTTTAGATACTTAGTGGTACTCACTTGTGAATGATCCGATGACGCAGATTCCGACGCTGTTGGTGTTGTATCCTGGTGCGTGAGCTCCCACCCTGTTCCAGCTCCTGCCCTCGTAGGAGCGGACGTCTCCTCCGACCAGCCAGCTGTAACCAACCACCAGACAGTATTATAATAACTGTTCTCTCAATAAATTAAAACAGAAAAAGGTTGCCGACTTTTTTTTGCCCAATTTTATTAATATCTGGAAAGGTAAAACGGAAATTTACCCAAATGACAGAAAAATACTGTTTGTATGTTTGATCTGTAACAAACTTAGCGATATCCTTAAAAGACCAGAAGGTACTTCATCTCAAATGTACATTACCAGTGTTCACGGTTGGAGTACAAACAAGTGTCAAGTCAGAACGTTGTGCTAAAAATTTGCTGGCGTCAATGACCGAGAAAAACAAATAGGGGTGCCAGAAAAACAGAAGTGTCGACTTTGGATAGCCGAGAATAAGCAAAACAGGATACACTTCAGGGAAGCATATTATCTCCCAAAGCTGAATTCGAGAAGACAAATGAAAAAGAAGAAAAATCTATTTGTATTGAACCAATCCATTAACACGATCCGTATAAAAGTAATGATTTAATCTTGGTATGAATGATTGAGTCTCACTTGTATCCAATATCGGCCCATCCGTTGGAGTCCATATGGTAGTTCTGGAATCCCTTGACGGCGGAGACGCAGGCGGCGTTGGTGGCGCACGCACTGCTCTCCGAGTGGTGGATGACGACGTAGGGTACGGGGGTGGACATGGCGGTAATGGAGGTGGGCGAGCGGGCACCCCACGCGGCACGGGTGACGATTGTCACGGCGCGTTCGCTGCGTTCTGAAATCAAACATTTATAATTGGAACAGTGCTCAAACAAAGAGAAAAGCGATTATGGCGATCCATTTCTTTTTCTCAAATATTTTTTTTAAATTTTGTTCGCATTGAATGAAACATGTCGGTAACTTCTCAGGAAGACATAGCACGCACGATCAAGTGAAAAGCGATGAGATACGATGAGATTGAAAGGCCAAGTTAATGGACGGAGAAAGGAGTGTCAAGAGAATATAATACTACTCAATCAAGTGGATGGAAAAGTCGTGAACCTCCCTGGAAGACATTGAAATCTTTTCTATCTCTTAAGGATTTTCTGTCGCGTACGCCTACGTTATTTTCTTCGTTAGTTTATTACACAATTATTATATGTACTGCAGCAGTATAAATTATATAGAGGATCGGAATTAGCTTTATATTATTGATTAATGTAATTTTATTGATTAATTGATCTTCATTTACTATTAGTCATTTTTTTAATTTTAAATCTCTTTACTGTAACATTTTCCCACTTGCAAAAACGAAAATGATGTATTTGAATTATTATTTAAGATTGCTTTCCAGATAAGTTCGTTTTACAATAATTATAAATTTAAGTAATTCTCTAACTAATTCCCCATTTGCTAGACGATTATAATAATATTTCAAATAATAAGGCTTTTCAACTTACCTCCGGGAAGAACGAAGGCCATATTTCCTCCCACCAAGGCGACCACCAAAAACAGAGCTAGCATCATTTTGAATACTTTTCTTTCACTCGTGTGCTAAAAGACTTCACTGTTCGCCTCTAGAGACATACTGACGATTCTGCCAACAAGAATCTCCTTAAATATGAATACGAAGATTTAGCGACAATCAAAAATTTACTTGACATGAACAGCGGTTCTTAGAGGAGGGGCTTATCTCCTAATTAGTTTTATGCAATCAATATCAAAATAAAAATAAATACATTAAACTTTTTATCTAGGTACTAGTAATGTTGCAGTACCCGGTTTTGATCTACCTAGGGCAACCAAACTCAAATAAGCTGTCGTAGAATTATTTATTTAATAATATAGGCCCTATATGGGCTTTTACATATATAGTTAGTTATTAGTAAGACAGGTGCAAAGCACATCACAATATGTTCAAAGGTAATATATCGAACAAATACAGGAAAACATAGTGTATGTACCTTTCTAAGTGATAAGTTCTGAGGCGACAAATCAAAACATACCTTACATTCACTGTTACTTATACTCTAGACAAATATATTAATAATTATACAGGATGTATGCAATAATCGTTTGTTTGTACTTGTATTCAGAGCAGTTGAAAATGTCTACTATATATGGATATGTATTACCTATTGTGTGAAGTCGAGGTACCAGTGAATATTTGAATGACTCAGTTCTGAGATTATTGTTACAATTAAATAAAATTTTAGATCGGGTAGTTCTAGTTAGAATATTAAATTTAATTAAACTGACGATATCAGGGCTGTCTATAAAACCATTAACAATTTTGAAAATAATTGTTAAATCAGAAACAATTCTACTATCTGATAGTTTTAATAATTTAGTTCTTTCATTAAGTGATCGTAATTTATAGTTTCAATAGGTAAACCGAGTTTATAGTTAACATATCTTTTTTATGTTGAATTCTTTCAATGGAGTCGGAATGAATTTTATAGTGAGGGGACCATATAGAAGAATTATATTGTAATGAAGGCTTCGAGAAACCTATTGTTATTTTTGTAAAAATTAAATATATATATATTTTTATTTTTATTTTGTCTTTGGTTAATTACGCTAAAAAATATGAATTAGCTATATGCATAGATTTTAAACATATATTTTTCGTGGGCTACGGAAGTGTTCTGATTTATTGGATAAACTGTCAAGAGTGAAAACAAGTAATTAGATGAAGGGGATAAGAAATGCATAATATAAACGTTTTTGTTCATTTGTCAATGTTAATACTTCTACAATAAGGAACTCAAACAAACAGCATACTATACTATCGATCCATTGTTCGTAATAGTTTTATTTTATGTTGATCAGGACTCATTTTCGAGCCCTGTGGAATGCCACTTTTAGCCCCATTAGCATGCTTCGCGTTTGTGAAACTCTTAGTTTTTTATTGATTAGCACTTAAAGGCCTTGTTAGTAAACATCTGTTTCGTTAATTAGTAACGTGTTGCGTACTGGTCTGTAATCTCTAGTTTCAGCAGTTTGTATGACTATTCCTGATAAGAAATTTTTCGATACGCACTATCCTCAGTTATTATCGTTAGTACTTGTCTGACAACGGCCGAAGCATATCAGGCAAAACCTTTATTATATATATTACGATTACATCCAAGTAGTGCTAAGGCATTTCAAGGAACGTGGTATTTTTAAGTGTCTGATTTACTCCGAGTTTGTTATATAATTTGTTATCTGCAAACTCTTCTTTGATGATTTGTTATTCCTTGATCATAATCCAATGATGTATTGGTGCAGCGCTGATAATTTTTAACCTTTGGGGGATATGTGACAAATTATTTGGAAGGTAGTCTTCCGCATTTTTTAATGCACCCTTAAAATAGGTAGGTACTTAACTTAATGCTGAGCTCTTCGAATACGGTCATCATTATTGTTTACTCTTTATTCAACCGTTTGTGAGATACCATTATTGGAGTATGAATCGTGTTTTACGCCTTTGACAATACCGTTTTTTTCTTTAAGTCTCTGTTCCTTCTGCTGCCAATCAATAATTCTTTTAACGACTTTTCTCGGGTTTAATAACTAATTATTAATTGTTTTGCTTAAAAAAAATATATGTATTGGCATGGTGGGGTCATTGGGGTTCCCTAGAAAACAGGTAACTTAGTTGAGTGTCGAGTTTTTTTTTATTAATTCCCAATATAAAACACAATCTTAACTGGTAGGTATTGTGGGGTTCACTTAATCACACGAACTGTTTCTACGGGTAATCTGCACACGGTCAAGTGGGGAGATTACCAGTCGTCTCGATGTTGGTGTTGGAAGCCTCGGACAGCAGGTGGTACTTCCGGTAGGGGGAGGTTTTGGTGCCGGGCGGACTCGTGGTTCGGCTTCCGCTTGACGACCGCTTTCAGACGGTTCAAGAGGAGGGTTAACAGGAGGCTAGAGGTGCTCGACTGCTGTCTGGTGGTGATTCCTATGGCTTTGCGTATGCGCCTTGATGGGATCACGGCGCGTGAGGGCAGGAGGCGAAAGGCACTCGACTGCAATCGAACGGTGGGCGTTGGGGTTCGGCGGTTCCTGCCGAGTCGGTTGGTATTTATTCCCGCAGCGTTGAGACGCTGGGGAGGAAAGCGGCCCGCTTGCTTTGTAGGAAACGGAAGTCTCGACTACGACAACTGACAGGACGGTCTCCACTGACTCGTCTGTCTCCACTGACCTTGCTTCGGCCAAATTCTGCCGTTTTTATAATGTCCGAACATGACGTCGAGTTTCTTCGGACTATCGGTTCTGTAACTGGGTGACTTGTTATTGGTTCGTTGTTGCTGACCAAGTTAATCCCCATACCTGTTCGCTTCTTCTTGCGGCTGCAAAATTCCCGTAATTTTAAGCCGCGCGTTTGTACATTAGCCGCAGGTAGACAGACCTCGGGTACCGTTTTAGGGATTAGAATAAATCGTTGATTCCCGCACGTCTGACTTGTATGAATACGAGTACATATAATTAACTTTTACTTTTTGAATCCATAGTTTAATTTAAAAAATCGTAAATTTATTTAATGTGACCCGAAGGGTTATAATTGACCATCACAACAGCTCGTTAATAATAATATTGCTAAACATATTTTACCAATGAATAACAACATCTGGTGATCGCTCAGCGATTAAGATATCGATAAAATTTTAAATCGTATTTTTGGACGTAATTTTTCTTTTACGTAATTATCTGAATTACATTTCTACTATATCTTGATAATATGCTTGATTGTGTTTATCTTTTGTTTGGGTATTTGGACTCTCTACCTATTTTAGTTTGATGAAAACTTTACTCGTGTTATGTTGTCATCAGATTTCAGCGTAGATTGACTCTAAAAGTCCTTCTTTTAAGCCAGTTTTTTCTTCGTCTGTCGACACTACGATTGCTTTCAATTTATCTTTTATGAACATTCTTGTTTTGGTTGATAGTCATTTTTATTTATTGTTCCTCCTTATATTATCTTCTATTTTCTTTATTTTTATTTTATTTTTATTAATCTTTAGATACAGTCTGACATTTAATAGTAGACAACATTTGATGATGTTGCAATAATTTAAAATGTTTTAAATGACAACACCAAGCTACCTCATCAGAAAATTAATGTAAGTTTAAAGAAGCACAATGGTCAAGGCTCATGTTTTTGTCTTTAACCAAACGGTCTTCAGAAATTATCAAAATAACAAATTCACAGCAAAGAATTGAGAACCTCCACTGAAGAAGAATTAATTATAAATTGTTATTGTGTTTAATTCGTAGAACTCCATTTAATTTTTTTAGATATTTAATGGAACCGAAGTAATGCGTACGACCATAAATTGATGCATGAGTATAAAATGTATTGAGAGCATCTCCTGTCCCGATTCTGTCTTCCTCTTCCCCCTTCTTATTTTCTTTTTGTTTTCTCTTATTAGTTCCATAAATAAAACACCTGTATATTCTTACCATAAGAAACTTTGTTGGATTACCTTTTGTTAAACTTACTTTACAATATATATTACATTTAAAAAATAAATAAATTAATCTTGTCAAGCACTGAACAAAAAAAACTGTTTTTCTGCAGTTTGTCCATTTTGTGATTTGGCTGATTTTGAAATTTGCCGATTCATATGATATATTATGTTTGATGCTCTTTTGTAAATATTTTGTTTGTGTTTCTAATTTAAAAAAAAAGGAAAAGTAAATGAAAAAAAAACGTTAATTTAATCGAGTTATGTTGTTTTGCCTCTGTAAAACGAACTGTCTAACTCAAATGCGAACATTTTTTAATATCAAGAATAAATGCCTAAGACAAAGTGAGTAGCTCGGTGTTTTCCTCCTGGAATATCATTAGAACGTTATTGCATAGTTCGACTTTTGCGTTTGTGATTTTTCCTGGAGCCATTCTAAAGCATTTTCCATTTCTTGTTCCTTGTCCATGCATCACATAATATATCTAGTTTATTTTTATTTCCCTTGTCTTCACAGTCATAGGTCCGTTCTTTATTCAAACTTTGTTTTTGACGATTTTCATTTTATGGTATGTGTTCGTTTCAAATGCATCAATCTTTTTTATGGTAGCTTTTGTCGAGGCCTTTATTTCTATGCCATAAAATAGGACTGTGCAGGTCATTCCGCAGGCTCATTTAAATGGTCAAGTTTCCATTGCAGAGAACTACATTCATTTTGATCCGTATCTAATCGTAGTATAAATGATTAATGATTGCATGAGATAAAAGAGATCGATCAAAATAGGGATTACTTACTAAAGAGAACAAAAGAAAAAAGAAAACATTTTCCATTTATCGGATTTGTACTCATTCACATTTTCTGTTACGTGATATTATTTTTCGTATCTACCTCTATATTATTTTTATCGCTTTGGAGGTGTGTACGGATTTGTGTATTTTATTACCTAAAATCTGTAACAAATAATTTTCTTTTTATTTATTTAATGTTTTTTTTTTAGAAATAAGTGTAACGTAAATTGGATGATTTGTATAGCGCCGTTTTTGTAAAAAATCACCTCAAGGGCGTTGTACAAATATTACTTCATATTCTCTAACTAATTATGTACAAACAGATACAGAGAAACATACTTCCTGACAGGTCGCTTCAGATGAAAACAGTTTTATTAAATAATTTAACCTTAGAGGTTAAAGGTCCCGATACTCCGAAAGCACGATCACCGAACTTAGTATTAAGTGTGCGCTTTGGTTCCTTTAACCTCCCGATACCTGATGACGCTGCCGAGGCGGACTGCCGCGGACTGAGATTACTCTTCTAGGGTTAATAGTCAAGTCAGCAAAGTAGTAAAAATGTCCTTGCCTTGCATAGTGTGGGGTAAACTTTTCTTTTATATTGTAATGGATTCTGAAAAAAAAAAACAAGTTTTCGACCTTGAGTGACCTTCGCGTTAGCCGCCACCTTGGATGAAAGGTGCCAAAAATTGTTTTCTCCAAAATAATTCCTCAACGGTTGATCCTACGAAAAAATTCTCCAAGACAAACTAAAAGAAGATAAAATTGCTAACATCTCATGTTCAATGACTTTTTTTTAAAGTGTTATATACAACGAGTTACGGCGCCGGAAACATGAACTTTTTCCAAAAATAATGTATTTCTCGATTTTAGTTATTTTATTTATTTTATTGTTTCTGACTATTCATCATTACATAATCACAATTATTTTGTAAGCTCCTTTCCACACCGGTGGAGTAAATGGAGTTTTTCATTATTTTTTTATTGTGGTATCCCTAGTAGGTAGGTTTAATCCACAGATGTTAAAATTTTGCCAACGGGAATCGAAATGGCGATTGAACCGCCCGGAGGGAGTTAGGCCGGCGGCCGTATTCTGTAACATACACATTTATTTCAATTTCAACTGAATTAATACTATCAAAAAGCGATGTCAAAATTAATTGGTCTACCTTTCAATACCATTTTTATTTTATTTTAGATACTCGTGCCGCTATGTTTACTGTGGGTCAATGTTTTAATCCTTCTTAAAAAAAAAAGAAGAAAATCTTTAACTTTATTTATTAATAATATTTTATCACAATTTTTTTTGCAAACTTCCTTATCCTACGTGTTTCTGATTTAGGAATATTTGATATATTTTTAATTAAACATGATTTTTAAATGATTCCTTTTTGTTATTAATCAGTTTTGTCAATCAATCGAATTATACAAGATAAAAATCGGACGGATAACGGTCCGTTAACGAAACGGTTCGTTACGTAACGGTAATTTGATAGTTCGTTTATAAAACTGTCCCTAAGAAAAACGAAACATAAAAATAAATTAAAAGATTGTTTTCGTAGAAAGCAATTACTTTGTGGTTTGACATATTTATTAAATAAAGATTGTTTATTGTTTCTATTATTTTTAAATAATTTTAATACCAACTACAAAAAACTTACTATATTAATTTACTTCTTCAAAATATGTTTTTATTATAATTTCTTCAAACGATTTGTATTCACTTTCACGTCATTATTAATAAATTAATTAAATAATGTACTTTGTATTCACCACTTTATTAATACACAGATATCTTCTACATGGTATAGAAATTATAGAAAAATTGTTAATAGTGAATTAAATATAATAAATAATCTTTTTTTTAACTGGCTATCCGCTGAATTTATTTTCATATTAGTATTAATAATAATTCGTTTTTTAATTTCTAATATAAATTTGTTATTCAATGTTTTATATTAATTTTATATTATCGTTTTTGATTAATTACTTACCTACTACTTCAATCAATTTTTGTTCATGTTAATGATTTGTCTATTCTTACATCATTGTGTTTTAATTTTTATCGTTTGTCTATACTTGACATTATTATTTTTAGTATTCTATATGTTCCTGATAAAGAAAGCATCGCTTTCGAAACATGTAAATATCTGTGTATTAATAAAGTGGTGAATACAAAGTATATTATTCAATTCATTTGTGTTTTTATTATTCAACTTCTTATCTAGTTGACGAATGACCATTTCACATAGAAATAACATTTTTTTATATGATTACGTGAATTTTGCAATCGTACTTTTATAGATTCGGATCAACCGCGCTGTATCATCTCATCATTATCTATTTATATAGCCTCTTTGATGTAAACATAATTTGTGTTGATATTGTGAAGTGACGCACGAGACCATTTTTATTTACAAGTAGGCGGAGAGGATATCAATGTAGGTGTACAATCATTACGATTTAATTTGTTATCTGTAAATATTATTATGTGAAGAAAGTTTATCTATCTATGCAGATTGAGTATTGATTGTCATAATTACTTAACCATTTCGAAGTTGAGAGGCTTCACAAAAAATAATTTTATTTGATTTGACGTGTTTTTAAAAATTGTTAATTAATCTAGTTGATAGTAACTTAGTGAGTAAGATTACACTATACGTTAGACCCAGATGTACAAGAAATTTTTGATTTGTTCTGGGCAGCACCTGAATAATACTGTATAATTTTATACCAAAAACGTCAAGATTGTACAATGAAATAAGTAAACATCACAACATTGACATTTTTCTTAAATTCCATGAATTCATTTAAAATCTCATAACAAAAAACCATAGTTGATGATTTTTTTTATGTCTTCATAAATAAAATTAAAATATTAAATTAAATTTAAAGCAAGTAAAATCTGTGTACCTTTTTTGTGACATTATTTTGCCTTCAACACTTTGATATCTTCGTTTGTTTGGCCATCGTACAAAACATATTGTTATTGCACTATCGTGATTTTGCACTCACCCAGTTTATCTTCATCTGAAAAAAAAGACTGCAGAAACGGGCGGTCCGTTTGATAGATTCGCCTATCTTAACAGACGGATTGCAATCTATGGAGCACAGACGTCAGTTGGTAATGGTGTCCTTGTTCTACCGGTATTTTAATGGAAGATGCTCTGAGGAACTAGCCTCATTGATCCCTTCGGCACCGGTGCATAGCTGGGAAACACGCCAAACGCGCGCCCCACATTTGCACACAGTTGACATTTGCCACATGGGAACGGGTCGCTTCTACAACTCGTTCTTGTGTTTAACAGCTCGGCTGTGGAATGATCTGCTACCCTCTGTGTTTTCTCCCTCTTACAACTTGGTCTCTTCAAGACCCAAGTTCACTCCTTCCTATCCTCTAAAATACCCTCCACGCAGTATCCCTAAAGATGGTATAGACCTTGAGGGAAATTATTTACCTCAGGGTCTCCCGTGTGGAGTTACGGTAAAAAAAAAGTTTCAGTGAATTAGGTAAATAAACATTGTTATTTTGTACGTAAATATTATTAGCAGAATTTTGGTAGAGGTAGGGCTAGTGGTAAGGATGGAGGCGGTAGGGGTACGGGTAGGGGTACGGGTAGGGGTACGGGTAGGGGTAAGGGTTGGGGCAGGAGTAGGGGTAGGGGAAGTGCAGGTTCAGCGGCAGGGGCAGGGGCAGGAGCAGGAGTAGGGGTAGGAGTAGGAGTAGGAGTAGCGATAGGGGTAGGGGTACTAATCAAAGTATGGGTTAGGGGTAACATATCACAACCTCAAAACTTTCCTCCAAACCGGATAACGCCGGTTCTTCAGCTGCGAACAACCAACATTTATAATTTTAAGTTGTTTGATTTTTAGGGTAGTAGGGGTAAGTAGTAATAATATAATTCAATGTAATGTACCAGCTATATAGCAGAAAAGAGATAACCGGTAGAAGTATGCTGTGGGCGTATCTGTGTGCCCTAGGTCAATATTATTTTGGTTGAGATTGATTAAACAATTTCAAATATCGCACTTATTTCTTTTGTTATTAAAAAAAACTTTTACCTGTCTAAGACCTAGGAGTAAAGAGGCCTTATGTAAATTGGCGACATCAGTTTTCTTTCAAAACGGTATAAGTCACACTTCAGGAATTATTTCTTTTTTTAAGATGGCACCTACCTGCCTTGTAAACTTCTTTATTTTCATCAAATTCCTGCGCATATTTATCCAGAGATGTCGCTCTTTATAATCTATTTGTCAACTTTAAGGTTTAAACTTTTTATAATCTTCTCTCTCATAGATGGCGTTCATTTCAATATTTTTGAAAAAAACACGTTTTAGCAAGATAGTAATGCTTTTAAATATTGAAATGAGTATCAATCAATCTGTTTAATCCTAAATTGTTTATTGGAACATATTAAAGCTCAATTCCTTCAAGAAACTTATAAAAATGTTTTTTTGTTACATAAACTCCACCCAGGAATTGAAATGAATTGATTTAATTGATCATGGCTCTTAAGGGCGAGAGGGACGTCGGAGAGTTATTATTTATTAATTCAAAATAATGATAATATTATTGTGCAATACGATAAACATGGTGTTTTTAAAGAGAAAAATATTTATTACGTTTTTTTTAATTCGCATGGACGCATTTATCAAAATATAATCAGAAATATTTCACATTTCTGACCGTTCTACGCATGTTTTACAAAAACATTTAAAAAGTTGAACATCCTTAAAAAATGCTGTTAAGTTCTTTCTGTAACATGTCGATAAGGTAAATTTAAAAAAAAAAGAACAGTGTGTGGTTTAATCTTCTCATTCTACGTAACATTAATGTTTTTTTATTTATTTTGTAATGCGGATTACAAATTTTTGTTATGTTTATTTACACAAGCGCAACGAGAAAGGATTAAAAATACTTTTCTCCAGTTTAAAAATCATATTCGTATTTTAAATATTATATAAAACATACAATGGGACGGTCAGAAAAGGGAATATTTCTGATTAGATTTTGATAAATACCAAGCCTATGTAAATTTACAAAATATTTAATAAATATTTTTCTATTTAAAAACATTATGTTTATCGTATTGCGTAATAATACTATCATTATTTTGAATTAATAAATAATAACTCTCCGACGTCCCTCTCGCCCTTAAGAGCCATGATCAATTAAATCAATTCATTTCAATTCCCGGGTGGAGTTTATGTAACAAAAAAACATTTTCATAAGTTTCTTGAAGGAATTGAGCTTTAATATGTTCCAATAAACAATTTAGGATTAAACAGATTGATTGATACTCATTTCAATATTTAAAAGCATTACTATCTTGCTAAAACGTGTTTTTTTCAAAAATATTGAAATGAACGCCATCTATGAGAGAGAAGATTATAAAAAGTTTAAACCTTAAAGTTGACAAATAGATTATAAAGAGCGACATCTCTGGATAAATATGCGCAGGAATTTGATGAAAATAAAGAAGTTTACAAGGCAGGTAGGTGCCATCTTAAAAAAAGAAATAATTCCTGAAGTGTGACTTATACCGTTTTGAAAGAAAACTGATGTCGCCAATTTACATAAGGCCTCTTTACTCCTAGGTCTTAGACAGGTAAAAGTTTTTTTTAATAACAAAAGAAATAAGTGCGATATTTGAAATTGTTTAATCAATCTCAACCAAAATAATATTGACCTAGGGCACACAGATACGCCCACAGCATACTTCTACCGGTTATCTCTTTTCTGCTATATAGCTGGTACATTACATTGAATTATATTATTACTACTTACCCCTACTACCCTAAAAATCAAACAACTTAAAATTATAAATGTTGGTTGTTCGCAGCTGAAGTACCGGCGTTATCCGGTTTGGAGGAAAGTTTTGAGGTTGTGATATGTTACCCTTAACAAATACTTTGATTAGTACCCCAACCCCTATCGCTACTCCTACTCCTACTCCTACCCCTACTCCTGCTCCTGCCCCTGCCCCTGCCGCTGAACCTGCACTTCCCCTACCCCTACTCCTGCCCCAACCCTTACCCCTACCCGTACCCCTACCCGTACCCCTACCCGTACCCCTACCGCCTCCATCCTTACCACTAGCCCTACCTCTACCAAAATTCTGCTAATAATATTTACGTACAAAATAACAATGTTTATTTACCTAACTCACTGAAATTTTTTTTTACCGTAACTCCACACGGGAGACCCTGAGGTAAATAATTTCCCTCAAGGTCTATACCATCTTTAGGGATACTGCGTGGAGGGTATTTTAGAGGATAGGAAGGAGTGAACTTGGGTCTTGAAGAGACCAAGTTGTAAGAGGGAGAAAACACAGAGGGTAGCAGATCATTCCACAGCCGAGCTGTTAAACACAAGAACGAGTTGTAGAAGCGACCCGTTCCCATGTGGCAAATGTCAACTGTGTGCAAATGTGGGGCGCGCGTTTGGCGTGTTTCCCAGCTATGCACCGGTGCCGAAGGGATCAATGAGGCTAGTTCCTCAGAGCATCTTCCATTAAAATACCGGTAGAACAAGGACACCATTACCAACTGACGTCTGTGCTCCATAGATTGCAATCCGTCTGTTAAGATAGGCGAATCTATCAAACGGACCGCCCGTTTCTGCAGTCTTTTTTTTCAGATGAAGATAAACTGGGTGAGTGCAAAATCACGATAGTGCAATAACAATATGTTTTGTACGATGGCCAAACAAACGAAGATATCAAAGTGTTGAAGGCAAAATAATGTCACAAAAAAGGTACACAGATTTTACTTGCTTTAAATTTAATTTAATATTTTAATTTTATTTATGAAGACATAAAAAAAATCATCAACTATGGTTTTTTGTTATGAGATTTTAAATGAATTCATGGAATTTAAGAAAAATGTCAATGTTGTGATGTTTACTTATTTCATTGTACAATCTTGACGTTTTTGGTATAAAATTATACAGTATTATTCAGGTGCTGCCCAGAACAAATCAAAAATTTCTTGTACATCTGGGTCTAACGTATAGTGTAATCTTACTCACTAAGTTACTATCAACTAGATTAATTAACAATTTTTAAAAACACGTCAAATCAAATAAAATTATTTTTTGTGAAGCCTCTCAACTTCGAAATGGTTAAGTAATTATGACAATCAATACTCAATCTGCATAGATAGATAAACTTTCTTCACATAATAATATTTACAGATAACAAATTAAATCGTAATGATTGTACACCTACATTGATATCCTCTCCGCCTACTTGTAAATAAAAATGGTCTCGTGCGTCACTTCACAATATCAACACAAATTATGTTTACATCAAAGAGGCTATATAAATAGATAATGATGAGATGATACAGCGCGGTTGATCCGAATCTATAAAAGTACGATTGCAAAATTCACGTAATCATATAAAAAAATGTTATTTCTATGTGAAATGGTCATTCGTCAACTAGATAAGAAGTTGAATAATAAAAACACAAATGAATTGAATAATATACTTTGTATTCACCACTTTATTAATACAATATCTAATATACAATATTTAAATTTACCTTATCGACATGTTACAGAAAGAACTTAACAGCATTTTTTAAGGATGTTCAACTTTTTAAATGTTTTTGTAAAACATGCGTAGAACGGTCAGAAATGTGAAATATTTCTGATTATATTTTGATAAATGCGCCCATGCGAATTAAAAAAAAACGTAATAAATATTTTTCTCTTTAAAAACACCATGTTTATCGTATTGCACAATAATATTATCATTATTTTGAATTAATAAATAATAACTCTCCGACGTCCCTCTCCCCGTTAAAGAGCGCATTGTTGTAGGAGAGAGGAAGCACAGGAGGCCGGCAAATCGATCCACAGCCGGGCTCGTGAACTCAATATTTAGTCGTAGAATTACCTTTCCTCATGTGATAAATGTCAACCGGGTACACACATTGGGCTCGCGTTTGGCGTGTTTCCCGACTATGTGCGTTAGTGTTACATTAAAATATTTTATTCTTATGAGTTTCTTAGAGGAATTGAGCTTTAAACCTACAGTAACAATTTATTCCATTTCATATTCTGTATGTACAGTGAACACCCGCCAATAATTTTTTTTTGTATTTGTCTAGTTTTTTTTTATCTTTGTTTTTTGTATTTTTTTTCGGCTTTTTTTGTATTTATTTATTTCATAATGATTCACAAAAGTTGCAAAACAAGTGACCCTACTTGGGTACCCCCGTTCTAAGGTCACATCGTTCATGGTTTTATTTTTATGGATTATAAATTGGGTCAAGTTTTTTGTAAGTTTATTAAATTTTTTAAGCGAGTTTTCCTAATTATGTTAAAATATTACTAGAGGAAAATTATAATGCAATAAATGAATAAAAAAAATAGAATCTAGGAGTAAACCGCGACCGTTAAACTATGCTCGATTGCAACATCATATCTATATTCTTCCTTCCCCTGTCCATAATCCATAACTTAATACTTCTTTTGAGGTCCTTTAATTCTGTAATGGTTTAATTAATCTCGATATGTATTTAAAAGCATTAGGTACATGTTAAATGTTTTTTTTAAACATTGATATTAACGCCATCTGTGAGCGCGAAGATTATGTACAATTTTGTCTTTAACCGTTACTACTTTTTAACATTTACTAAAAATACACACTCAACCCAAGGTAATAAAGTGGAGGTGTGTCGATTAAGTACCGACCACAAAATAATCATAATTAATGCCATCTGTGTTAGTTCCTTCTAAAACATTTGCCCTTATTTCCTCATACTGTGTTCGTGTACCTAGTAGCAAACGAAATAATTAAAAAAATGAAAAGTAATAAACACATTTTTTTTGATAAATATTAAAAGCAATAATGAGAAAACTGTGTGCCTGAAGTAATCTCAAATTTTCCTTACTTCTGGTGAGATTTTCAAATATATGTATTTTTTTAACAGATAGACAATTAACTTTTTCATTAAAAACATTAGTTTACTTTCCAGTCGGTACATATAGAGCATACTCAGGGATTATCTGTACGTTGTGGGTCATTGTAATGACGTTCCACACGACTGGTTTGCCCGATACTACTAAAACCACCTCGTCGAAAAGTTCGACTATTCGGTCGTCCTTTCCTAAAGTTGGTAGACTTGACTTTAAGAAGAGACGTCCGGATGATCGAACCTTTCGACGCGGTGGCTTCAGTTAGTATCGGGAAAACCACTAGTGTAGAAGTCCCTGGGATGTAAGAATGCGATGTGGTGTAAACTTACACATAAATATAACAATTATTTAAATTGAGGTATTTATTCATCTTATAATATAGTGGCAAATGTTATAACAAATAATGATTCCCATCCCAAAATCATACTATCATTTGTACTTTATAATCGGTTTATTACATATTATAGCTATGAAACAATATATTTATTTTTTTCCATTTTAATACGTATTTGTGTCTTCACTTTACAACTAAAGAATAGTTTATCGAGCCATGTTGAACCAATGCATTAATTGGGACTATTATTATTAATGAATAATGATGGCCAAATTTTCTATTTTAATATTATAATAATATTGTGCGACACCAGTAATGAGATAACCCATATGCTGTGAAGTATAATTAATAGCCCATTACGTCGAATATTTTCCCAACTCCGCTCATATTCAAACCGGGGATGTATAGAGCGCGCCATTGTAGACATTAGTAATAGTATACAGCTTATGATAATTAGATATCCGGCTGAAAATTCAAATCCTTACCAATATCCTGCCTGAAAATAGAATTCCACTTAAGTTAAGTAAAGCAGGCCAGAATTCCAATCGAAGGACCAAAAATTACACATTAATAATAATATATAGCCCATATCCAGCTCGAAAGATCAAATCATAACTAACTCTTTTGCTTTATGTTTATCAATATGTATGCATGTCAATATCCGGCTCGAAGGACCAAAATTCCACATTAGTCTTATTTTCCTTGTAAAAAAAAGTTTTCTGTTGGTGATACCGCTTAAGGGTCCAGTATAAGACCCTGTATTCACCGTCGTCGGGAATTTTAGGCAGCTAACTCAAAACCACGCACTACCGCGGGCCGCCTGCAGGATCGCCCCTTGCTTTGGGGAAATGGGTACAATGTAGACCACACCGAATTGGAAAAAAAATGTTCGGCATATTGATTCAATACGAAACAAAAAACATTTGCTCTATATTTTTTTTGTTTACTCACTGCATAGAAATAAATTAATAGAAGCTTGACAGACTTAACTAAGCAGTCGGAAAAAGGAGGATTTTTTGCCGCCTTCTGCAAAATAAAGTAAGTCGCTCTGTTGGTATAGGATAGGGTAACTGATGAGAATATGTTTTTTTTTTTAATTTGTAGATAATATATTAATAATCGACAAGACCCATATAAAGTACCTGCCTTGTACAAAAAAAAATTGTTACTATTTATGTATTTATTTCTTCACAACACAATCTTTTATTTTTGCTTCGGAAATGTTATAGGATTGAATAACGTGGACCACCTGCACGGAAATACTTGTAAGTACAGTTTTTTGACATAGGGAATTATTTTCATAGTTTTTGAGTCAAGGAATCCGATTTTCGATTGTCCATTTGGAGATTCAAGATGGTTGAAATGAATTAGACGCTTTTTTATATGGCCGTTCTATCAATGGCTTTGGTTTTTATTAATGGTTAAGAATCCGACTATTATATTTGACCTAGGAACCAAGATGGCGGATGTGAATTAGTTCCCGTTTATTAAACGTGAAAAAGAATTATTTATTTTTCGATAATTTTTGGGATTTAGAAACGCCTTTCACTATTGTATACTAAACAGCAGTAAAAATAGAACATATTTAGATAACAATGATTTACAACCCAATCCAGATGCACACAATGAGCTTGAATACAATTCACTAGTAGTCCAGTCAATGAAGGCAATAAGAAAATTTTGCAAGTGGGTACCTATAACGGGGAGTATTTTCACAAAACTCCCTATCTTCCCCTTGTCCGTCCCCCTTCCCCAAAAGTAAAGTAGACTAAATATGCTACAATTTGAAAACAAATCGGTTTCTAAGGACTTAATAGTGTCCGAGATACAGCTGTTCTAAATTATGCAAATTCTTCGTAAGTTGTCATTCTTCGCTGTTTTTTTAAGAGTATTGGTCAATTTTGACAGCGAAGGAATAATTTTTCGGTAAAGATTAGTCAACACTTTTTTAAAGCAGACTAAACATGCTACAATTTGAAACCAAATCGGTCTCTGAGTACCTAATATCGTGCGAGATACGGTTGTTCTAAATAACGAAAAAGAAATCTATGTTGTCATTCTTGGCTTTTTTTTTTTTTTGAGTTTTAGTCAATTTTGACAGCGAAGGAGTAATTTTTCGGCAAATGTTTATCAATACTTTTTTAAAGTACGCTAAACCTGCTACAATTTGAAATCAAATTTGTCTCTGAGAATCTAATATCGTCCGAGATCCAGCTGTTCTAAATGACGAAAAAATTCTATGTTGTCATTCTTCGCTATTTTTTTAAGAGTTTTGGTCAATTTTGACAGCGAAGGAGTAATATTTAGGCAAAGGTTAATCAACATTTTTTAAAGTAGACTAAACATGCTACAATTTGAAACCAAATCGGTCTCCGAGGACCTAATATCGTCCGAGATACAGTTGTTCTAAATAACGGGAAAAAATCTGTATTGTTATTTTTCGCTATTTTTTGTGTTTTTGTCAATTTTGATCGCGAAGGACTAATTTTTTTGGCAAAGATCAAAGTTTATTATTATGCCATAATTTAAAACCAAATTGGTCTCCGGTAACCCAATAGCGTCCAAGAAACATCTGTTCTAAATAACGCAATTTTTTTCTTTGTGGTCATTCGTCTAATTTATTATATTTATTTATATTGTACCGTATAATAAATTAAACATTTTTTGGCCCATCTTGAAGAATGTTGCAAAAAAATGTGATTACAAAAAATATATATCGAAAATACGCAATTCCCACATTCCGTAAGTTGGGTTGCAGTTTAACACTTCTCTCCCCCAGATATACGTCATAAAATTGAAAAAAAATACTGAATTCCAAATGGACGTCCGTTCGCTTCGATGGTTTTCTCTCAACTGATTTGTTCCGGTGAAATCTTTTGTTTTATATAGATCGCGCGGCTGCTGACGTTTCCCATACAATTTCTCTGACAGAACTGAAACTAAAAATTCGGAAACTTTGAGTGAATTACACTTAAAATGTAGATTTACTGAATTATTTTTAATAAACGATTTCGGTTCTTGATCTTATTTACTGTGAGATTGTGAAAGGATTTTAATTAAACATGTTTGTAATGGGTGCAGTTAACATAACGGCGAAGGCACTGTCCAGCGTTTTACTTAAAATTGCAGTAGGTATTTCATATATAATGTAAAAGATTACAGTTTAAGAATTTACCTCAGTGAAAACCTTAGACACTTTCGTAACTTTCCGTTAAGAATTTGCAGATAAATTATGTGTTGTATTGCTTACGTTAGCATACTGGGAAGGACGTTTAACGCCTTATTTAAATCTTCCCCCTTAACCAAATCCCAGAACGGGACGATAATCTAATTCTTCGTGCTGTCGGGGCACTCGACCTCCGGGTTGCCCACCTCGTTGGGCTCGCGCTGGAGAAGGCGCTGGGCTTCGATGACGGGTGACGGGCAGGGGGAGTAGTGGGGCCAGGAGTTGATCTCCTCGTACAGAGCCTGGCCGGGGCACTCCGTGGGCCTGGTCTGTCGGTGGCCGAGCAGGATGTAATCCTCGGCGATGTAGCCGCGTTCCACGCCGAGAGCGATCAGTTGGTGCGCTACCCGGAGCTGCTCCTTTGGTGGCAGGATTACTGGGAAAAAAGGTTTTGTTAGTATATGATATGCACATAGACTCTGTCCATTCATCTGGATATACAGTTGAAAAAAATCCACGTTATACGGATTTCCCGCTTAATCCAATTAAATTATCGAGATGTTTAGCATTCGCTCGCCTAGAACAAGGGTTACCAATCAGTAGATCGCGGAGCATAATTGCTCGATTCCAATAATTAAGATCGTGAATTTTGAAAATAATCATAATTTCCATATTTTGATTTTACAACCACGGATGGAGAAATTAATATCCCGGTCGTAGGACAAATTGGCTTTGCTAGACTCGTGCTTATCTGTTAATTATGCGGTTCAATGTACAAAGGTCTGGAGTTTTGAAGAACGAAAAAAAACAACATCTAAACATTCTTATAAGATTCTTGTTAGAAGTCGATCCTCACAATATAAAATAAGGTAAATAGTAACTCCCAACCTTTTCGAAGTTGGGAACCCTGTCCAAGCGTATAAAGCATTCGCCCACTAAAGAAACAAGAGTGACTTATGTAGCTAGTCAGTCGTTAACCTTTTAATCGGCATGCACCCAGTATACACAAATAGTATGTCCAAACATATCGCGATACTAGATCTAAAGGGCATGATCTCTTACTTATAATCCCTTTCGCTAAAACGACATTTCGCCAAAGAAATTTTAGATACTTTGCAACAAAACTAAATAATGTACTTCCAGTGGCCATTAGACTGAACACAAATTACGATAAATATCAATTGAACACCAAGATTTGGATAACTAGCCAAGACAGACCAAAATTCAATGATTTTATTAAAACATCCCTATAAGTATGATACAATGTTCAATTGATGCTTCAAACTTTTTACCATAACATTATACTGTAACCTTTTACCATAACATTAAAGGTGATCAGGAATTTCATGGTTTGGGTGTGGCTAACGCGTTTGCTGATCATTTTCAATCGGTCTACAGTAGAGACCCTCCACTTCTAGATATTAATAATGCGGACGCATTTAATACCAGGGGAGCCTCTAACGTTGACTTATGTATATTTACAGAATCTGATGTTATGAATGCCATAAGACACATGAAGAACTCGCACTCTATCGGCCCCGACTTCGTTCCCGTATTCTTTATTAAAGGGTGCGCTGAATTCCTTAAAGCACCTTTATATTTTATATTTAATCTAGCTATTAGTACCTCCACTTTTCCAGAATTATGGAAAATTTAAAAAATATGTCCTATTTTTAAAAATGGTTCCTAAAAGTCAATCGAAAATTATGGACCTGTTGTCATACTTTCAGCTCCTGCTAAACTATTTGAAAAACTAATCCATAAATTCATTGTACCTCAAATCGACGCATATATTATCCCCGAACAGCATGGTTTCAGAAAAGGAAGATCTACGGAAACCGATCTGATGGTTTTCACTGACTATGTTGCTAGGTCCCCAGATAGTGGATACCAAGTAGACTGTTCGTATAATGATTTCTCCAAAGCCTTTGATACCGTGAATCACGATATCTTACTAACAAAACTTGCCCAAATGGGTTTTTCCCTTCGTATGCTAAAGTTTTTTAGAAGTTACCTCAAAAACCGGAAGCAATTTGTCACACACGGAATTTTTCAATCCGCTGATTTTCTTGTTTTTTCTGGGGTTCCCCAAGGGTCAATCCTAGGGCCTCTTCTCTTCTCTATTTTCATTAATGACATTCCTAAAGTCATCCGTTTTTCTCGCTTTCTCCTTTTCGCTGACGATCTCAAATTATTTCTACTGATTAGAAATATTTTAGATTGCCTACGTCTTCAAGCTGACATTGATAACATCTCTGAATGGAGCCTACGAAATCAGCTTCATTTCAATATCTCAAAATGCGTAGTCCTGTCATTCACCAGAGCATTTAGTCTCACCTACCACAGATATACTATGCTCAGTCATAATCTCAAACGTGTTTCTACTATAAAGGATCTTGGAATCGTCTATGAAAGTAAACTTACGTTTCGTGTTCATATCGAAGGGGTATGTCAATCTGCATTAAAAATGTTAGGATTTGTCATTCGGACCGTAAGGATTTTTCTAGATACTCGTACTCTTAGAATATTATACTTCTCTTTAGTCCGTAATAGGCTGGAGAGTGGGTCGGCTATTTGGAAACCTCGCCAGACGGGGTGCTCCCTCATGTTAGAGAGGGTTCAGAAAATGTTTTTGAGATTTCTTTACATGAGGGAGTACGGACTCTATCCGTGACTTTATCCAACTAACTTTCTTCTGGGCATGCACGGATTTCACTCCCTGCAGCTCAGAAGAGAGGGGTATGCCGCTACCCACTTTTTTAGACTGCTGCGAGGCTCTATAGAGAATTCAGCTATTTTTGAACGCATAAGTCTTTATGTTCCTGATGACTATCTGAGACAGCGTCGTCATAGATTGTTCTATCTTCCTACCTGTAGGACCAACCTGCCAATGGTTCTCCCGGTGGGGAGGAGTATATTGCTCCTGAACAAAATCTCACAGGATATCGACATATTTTGCGTCAGTGAGGAGAGATTCAAAAGGGAAATTCTATTGATTCTTGAAAGAATTCTCATTGACGCGATCTTCACCACTGCCTGAATTTATTTAAATATTTCTGAATTTATTTTTTATTTTTAGTATATATCTTTTTCCTTGTACATTGTTTTACAAATATTAAATAGGTACCTGTAATTTCTCTCACGCATTAAATATAACATATTTGTAATTGTATTAGAAATTAAATATAAAAATATTATTGTTGTTAAATATTATTATTATTATTAAATATTATTATTATTATTAAATATTATTATTATTATTATATATATGAGAATGCACGGCGAGTACCCGAAATTTATGCTCAATGAAGATTTGCTCTTTGAGACGCCCTACCGTCTGCAGTCTAGAAGGAGTGGGTTGCTTGCAGTAACGGCATATAAAATTACACATAATTTTATAGACAGTCCATACCTCCTGGAATGCCATAAGCTGTTCGTACCAAACAACTACTGCCAGGGGTGGCACCACAATCTGATTTGCATTCCCTATGGTAGAAAAGACGTGTTTACTCAGCACAGCGTGATAAGGGGTATGGTTCTGCTAAATAACATCTCTTTTGATATTTTCACCACAAAATTTGAAGGTTTCCAGAGATGTGCAATTTTAATTATAGCATTCCGTATAATTTCATACACATTATTGTTTTGTTCATGCCATAGTAAATTGACGCAGTCTGTTTTATACAAAAAATCATATAATAGTAGAATGTTAATGAAGAGGACCACTCTGCGAACTCCTGCCATGAAATGGTGTGATGGTTATTTAGTTAGTTAGTAAGGTACAGTACCTATCATTTGCTATGCAAATTAGCATCCATTTTTCTACCCTCTGTACATCTATCCTGAACACTACAGAGCTGTCTGAAAGTTGACCCAATGAGTAAAAAAAGTGCAATGCCTCAACACACCGAATGTCAAGGATTTTAAAAAAAATTCACCCAACAAATTACGGACAGATTAAAAACGTGCAAAAAGTCTAAATCCCTGTCTTTTAACTGTTCATGTTCCCATTCATGCACCATAGGTCCATGCGCATCTCAACCCCCATACCTTGCCAGTCCCCAACGACACAGATTCCTATACTCTT
This sequence comes from Halesus radiatus, assembly GCA_022606495.2. Lineage (NCBI taxonomy): Eukaryota > Metazoa > Arthropoda > Insecta > Trichoptera > Limnephilidae > Halesus > Halesus radiatus. The sequence goes on from JAHDVE020005671.1 coordinate 187,928, forward strand.
GTTGTTGTATCCTATGGCGTGAGCTCCGACTCTATTCCAGCCCCTCCCTCGATACATGCGCCCATCACCTCCGGCCAGGAAGCTAGAAAATCGAAGATGAAAATCATACACCGAGTGATATGATACCACCTACTGATGGAACATTGCCTCCTGCCCAAGGATTGATTTATCAGTCCAGCTATCTCCGAGGCCCTGGAAATTATGAAATTCGATTTGACTAACGTTGCCAGTCTCCGACAATGCAGATGCCGATGCTCCTGTTGTTGTAGTTTGGTGCGTGGGCTCCCACTTGGCTCCAACCCTTCCCTTCGTAGGTTCTGCCGTCTCCCCCAAACAAACTGTAAGAAATAAAGGGTTAGACTTTTGAAATATGTTGAAATGCCAATCGAATTGCGTTGGCTTGTGTTGATCGTGCCTTTGGTGAAGATGTCCCGATCGTAACAGAATTCACCAATTTTTTAATGACTTCTGATGCCTGCTATACAATCTTGGCAAGACTACTCGAGCGCAAGAGTGAAATTGACACACTGATTCTTTTTTCAATTCCTCTCCTGTTATATGTCTTTACTGTGGCCTTGAGCTACGAGGGTATCAATCATTTGATCCTGATTTGTTTACAAGTGAGAAGGAACCCACCGATGTGTCAAATTTTCAATCAAATTAGTGAAATTATTGCATTTAAAATTGTGGCAATTGACTGAAACGTAGTTATGATTGGATGACTCTGAATTGAAACATAGTACCTCCTTTAGTGTATCTGATGAAGAATAAGGAACTTCAGTTAAAAATATAATCCCTTAAAATATATATATATAATCACCTCTTCCCGCAGTATGTTGATCTAGTAAGATTTACATGACCTTTGTTGATCTACCTTTAACACCGTTTATCTGGGACTGGACAGTCCAGCCGCCGGCGTTGTTCACCGCTGAGCCCTGCTTTTCGGCGGTAGGACATATTGCTTTTCAAATATCTCCTCTAGCGCGCTGACAAAATACAATTAATTTGAGAACAATTTCTCTAATTAAAAATGATAAGGTGGTATTATTTCGCATAATTTATTCTGTTAAAAAATATGTGGTAATTGTTTTTAACAATCGTATAAGTTACAAAGGAATAAAAATATTCCGTTCAAAGATGAACAATTAAATTTATCAACGGAATAATAATGTGAACCTTTCTAATCACAAACATCTCTTTTATTGAGCTAGGTTAGAAATAATATAGTTTTATTCAAACTGTGTTTTATTGGCGATATCAAACATTATTTTTACGCGAAATCTTCTAATGAGCGAGTAATTGTTCTATTTCCTCATATATTAAAAAAAAATATTTTGTGGTTTAACCCAAGATAATACTAAAAATATAATTATGTAGTTATAAGAAAAATGTGTTTCCTACTTAAAACAATCCCATGACCTTTTTTGTACTATTATATTGTATCAAAAGCATTCGCTTGTAAATGGAGAGGAATTTACACTTGTTGGTATATAAATACCAAATATAGATGAGAATTAGAAAAAAAACTTTTTAATTATCTTACGCTGTCAACTTTTAATTGTATTAATTTATATTAATTCTAATTATTAATTGTTTTAAATAATAAAACACTTAATTTCTAATACCGTCCCCTTTATAGAATATTAACAATTTACAACCACCTTACTTTAGAGACAAACTATATTACAATAATAACTTCCACACATACCATACAAGAAAGAAAGAAGATATTAGATAAAAAAAAACAAATCCCAAACCCAAAATTGTTTACCGTTACAGTACCTATAAAGGTATCAATTTGTATATCGTAGTAAACACTGAATTTAAAAAAAAATTAGGTACCTAAATTAAGAATATTGAGAGTAGGATATAAAAATTATGTATGCATTTAGCATTGAAAATAAGCATTACGTAAAAATATGTAAGTTTATATTAGACCGCATAAACTATTTTAAGTTTAATAAATAAAATAAAATAAATGTATACAGATTTCATTGTCTGCTAGATCAGCTAATTTGAATTTATTCAAGATAATCTTACAGTCCGACCGACTTGAGCATACGTTCAATATGATATCTCTTTCTTACCATGTTTCTTACTGATGATAAGGAAAGAAATGTAACATAAAACGTATATATTTACTGTTCTTTCGTTAGTCAAGTTGAAATAAATGTTTACGGTTTTTTTTCTCTTTCTAACACATTGACAAGTTATTTGAAAGAAGAGTGACATTATCTGGACTCTCTATCACGCTCGTTACAAGTTCTGGATTGTAGGATTCCCCTAAATAATAAGACAAAACAACGCTCTTCAAAAATGCCCAGATATGTGATAAACTCAGAGAATTCAGAAGTTTTGTCGAACTTTATGAGTTTTTTTATTAATATTTTGCATAAATCAACAAAATAATATCTTTGTTAATAATATTTTTTTAATATCTTCACATACATTAAAAAAATTGCACAGCAGATCTTTTTTTGTAATAATTAAAATTAAGTAAATAATTAATATTACATATATTAAGAATTGATAGTAGAGTTCTAAAACATTTACTTTAAAACAGTAAAAATTAAATATTTATTTCTTTGTCCGTATTTCATTTAAAATGACACACTGTGCGCTTTTAAAATATAAATTTATACTAGAAAATAACATGTTCTATTAAGTTGCGGAAAAATTAAATAAATGTGACGAAGACACGTATTAAAACATCGGCGCGCCCGCCGTCTATTCGAAGTGCGTAGGGTCGATATTGCTTTGGCGGGCATCGAAAACGATTTTTTCCGAGGGGTGTATTTTAATTAATTCTGATGAATATATTCCTAAAATCTCAGATGTTTGCACGGTGGTATCTCGGGAAGTTACTAGTTCATCTTTAAAAAATATAAAATTCCATGGTTACCGCTAATGTTATAGTTGAAAAACGTCTTTAAAATTTTAAAAAACGTTTTTCGTAAAAAAAATTAATGGTAAGGTACTATTTTTATTAATCTAAAATATAAATAACATGCATCCCGTGTGTTTCCTTTTGAAAAAAAAGATACTGTACTCACGAAGTCGTCGGAATTAATTAAAACGAGTCTCGGGCAAACCCCGTCATATGTGGTGATATCAACTTTTAAGGGGAACGGCTGCGGTGCCTGTTTCATACAAAACTGAATTTTGGATTGGAGGCCAAAATACCCATCCAAACTGAATGATTTTTTTTAAATTAATGGTTTAGTCAATATCTAATACGGATGAGAAGTATTTTATTTATTTATGTTTTACCTTTTGAAATATCGGCCAAAATTGAATTGATTTTTCGCGTTTTTCGAGGCATCTTTTTAACAATTATTTAAAGGCTGATTTAAAAAAAAAGTTTTAACCCATCTGCTTTGAAAATGTAATGAAATATAAAATTAATTTTATTTTTAAATTATTAAAATAAGCATTATGGCGGACTTTAAATTAAATTAAAAACGACCAATTTACGATGGAACACAAATTTGCCATACAGAATTTAAAATATCTACCCGAAAACCTTTTTTTTTTTAAATGTTTTATTTTTATTTATGTAATCATACTTACATAGCAAATGTGATATACGAGTATTTAAAAAAAAACTATAAACCCGCAAATACTTTTCTAAGCTGCCTCTAAAATTATGATTATTGATTTTTTTTCATGGCATGGCAGACGGGATATGCGTAGGTGAAGCCTGGTCTTATGGTAGTTTTATATAAAAGTAATTTATTGTCTGTTGATAAGCGATTTTTTTTGCCCAGCATCGGGTATAACGCGGAGAGGCTTTTATTTCCGGATTTAATTTTTTCCGTGATATGTTTCTTCCAGGTGAGCTTTGAATCAAGCATGACACCTAGGTGCTTGATTGACTTTCCCCAAACAGTCTAATGAATGGGGGCCGTTTCGGCCGTGTCTTTGAGAAAACGGTCGCTGCGCTTTTAGTTGGATTAATTGAAATTCTCCACTTCTTACACCACTCTTCAGCGAGAATGGCTTGCTGCTGAACCCGCTTTGTGGCGGTGTTTTCGGCAATTGAGCTAGACATGATGTTAGTGTCATCCGCAAATTGTGTGATTTAATATTGTGATTTATCCGCAGCGGAGTATACTAGTCCGTTTAGGCCTTGAATTTGAGAGATTTTAGATGTCGGGCGTCTGAGTGCTTTGGAGAGCTTCCAGTAAACTGCTCTGTCGTCTTCTAAAGATGTGATAAATTCGTGCCAATGTTCGTTGCGAAATTCACTGAGGACATTCCGTACCTCTCTATTTAAACGATTTAAGTGTTGTTTAACAATCGGATTGCAAGATCTCTGCCATTCCTTTCTCACAAGATTTTTTTCCCTAATAAGATCCTTGATCTCTTCAGGTATTCCGTGACGTGTTGTGTCGTTGGGAATCTCATCGGACGCTTCGGTGATGCATGATTTTAACGTTTGAATTAAATTGGAAGTGGCGACATTTAAGGTGGTTTCGTCGGGAATTGAGGTAGATATTATTATGTTTTTGCTTAGAAGTTCGTTGAATTTATTCCATTTTATTTTTGTACGTGGAGGATTATCAAGGACCAGAGGGTTAGAGCCTCTTGTTAATGTTAGGAGGACTGGATCGTGGTCAGAAGTTAATTCATTGAGTACTCGGAGGGAGTGTAAATGACTCGTGTTTTTGAGGATGACGATATCGATCACATTCGGCCTGCCGTTGTGATGATGTATCGTCGGTCTATCCGGAGCATCGACTTCGATGGGGTTTGTACTTGCGTACTTTGCGAGTACATTCCCTTTAGTATTATCTAGTTGGCAATCCCACGATCCGTGCTTTGCGTTCATCTCACCAGCTTTTATAGTGGGGACATTTTCGGCCAAGAGCTTATCTAATTCTGATGGAATTAGTTTTCGATTAGGGGGCACGTAGACTGAAATAAATTTGGGTGGTCCTGAAGAGGTATTTATTATTACCGATGTGGATTCAATGTTTTCATTGGAGAAGGAATGCGCTAGACGGTGATCAGTGTTATTCTTAACCAAGATGGCGGTTCCGCCTCCTTTGCTGGCAAGTCTGTCATCACGGTAGGTGATATAGTTTGGTATTCTGAACTTACGTGATGGATTTAGCCACGTCTCGTTAATGAGGAAGACTTCAATACCATAATCGTCAAGGAATTCTATTATCTTTTGTGAGACGAGACCTGCCCATTGGCGTTCCAATAGGCCGTCTGTAGGTTATGAAGTTTAACATTGTTTCTAGACATTTTGTGTTCTTAAATATGACTTAATCTTGGCCAGCTCCAAGGTGCCGTTCTGGATGGTAAATTGAAGCGCGGTGGCTTGTTCAATTAGTGCCCGGATCGCTGCGTGAGGAGGGGGCTGAGGAACGGAGGGTCCCTGTGAAGCTTGCGGTGCTTCAGGTTCACGTTCCAGCCGGTATTATTGGCTGAGAGCCGGATTTTTGTGAGACCTATTATCTCTTTGTGGGGCACGGGGCTTATAAAAATGAGGCTCGGGCCATCTTCAGTTAGTGGGTGGCTGGGAGACCGGGGCGGCACGGACTGCGGCTTGAGGGGTGGGCAGAGTTGGAAAATCAAGAGAATTAAGCGGATCCGGCCGCCTTTGTGAAAGGATTTCTGGTCGCTCTTGAGTGTAATTATTATTTCTATGGGTATTATTTTGGGTATTATTACTACTATTATTGTTGTACTGATTTCTGTTTCTGTATTGAGATCTATTGAATTGATAGTTTTTGATGTAATTATTATTTTTATTTGCGTTGAAGTTGAAGGGTTTGCGGGGTCTGGCGGGACACCCCCGTATTTTGCCGTATGCGTCCCGTCATAAAGAGCACACTTTGCTGGTGATACTGCGTCTTGCTACGCCATACTACCTTATATACACCTTATCTTTCCCCTATTGTTTTATAATCCTTTGTGACCTATTCCAACTGATTAGCAGAACTGATTTACAACTCGAGTGGTTGTGATTTTAGATACTTGCTATGATATCGAAGCCAATCGCTATGATAATGAATTACATTTCTATTTCCGTCGATTGAATAATAATATTATTGTATAAATTTGCAACAGAACATTTTATTTGTAAAAAGATCTGATTATGCATTAACTGTGTCCTTTTTAAAGAATTTATTCCTACTTTCATCATAATAAACTGAATATGTTGCTTGTGCTATGATGTTAGCTATCAGAGGTTTGAACCCGCCACGATTTGGACGGCTTGACTAAATAACCGATCCAACGGTTTATCTTTCCAGTGATGGCGACCATTGTCGACGCATGAAAAATACATCGGTAGCTTTTTGACTCCCAGACTGAACATGTTAGAAATTAAACGGGAATTATTTGAAAATAGAGATATCAGTTTATTATTTTTCTTTATTTACGAAGTAAAGGTTGTGGTTGAAGAATCGAATCGATCCAAAAAGTTAGGCGGAGTTGGGTGCGTCTCCCTCGACGACCTCTCCATCGACCATGCGGCCGGTGGCGGACCAGCGGGGCCAGGTCTTGATTTCTTCGTACAGCCTGTTTCCGGGGCATTCGGTGCTGACGGCCTGACGGTGGCCGATCAGCTTGTAGGTGGAGGAGATGTAGCCGTTGGACACTCCGTAGGCGATCAGATCCTTGACTTGCTGGAGCTGGGCCGCTGGGGGCAGGGCACCTGGAGGAGAAAAAAACACAGTCAGTTATAACAAACGAATAAGACGAGTGAGAAGGGTCAAGAATCTAAAAAATTCAAGACATTTGAGGGAGGCATGTACAAAGCTGGACGCCAAAAGTGTCATGGAGAAAAAAGAGGAATGTGTGACAAAACAAATTTGGTTGGCTGATTGTTGTCTGTCAATTAAAATGTCAGGTTTTTGTACCAAAATCTATGGATCTTACCTAATAGAAGCAATTGTATTGGACTTGTTATTGGCTCAGAATTATTGTTCGATGACAATTCACCAAGAACGTCTCCAAAAATTTAAAATTGTGAACAAAATATTTGCAAACGCAAAGTTTATGGACCAAAAAAAGTATACTTCGGGTAGGACGTGTTTACAATTTCACCTAGCTTTATGGGCCCGAAACGAATGACATGTTGGTTTGTACTTAGTGATGGTCTGAGATGATTCAATAAAAAATGTTCCAATAGTTAGCAAATATTATATTAATGAACCAAACGCAGACTTGGAATAGTTACGCTGATTGGGCACGCAATTTCCTTCGCCTCACTGAAAATGAATATTATAAGATAGGATAAGTCTGCACATGATTGTTGAGCATTGCTTATGAACTGGCACCGTGTCATCCTTCGGGAAGTTGTGGTGTATTTATTTGCTTGGGATTAGATTTGAACATATTTTGTCTGGTCTCATCAACACGAATTTTTAGAAACTTAGTGGTACTCACTTGTGAATGTTCCGATGACGCAGATTCCGACGCTGTTGGTGTTGTATCCCGGTGCGTGAGCTCCCACCCTGTTCCAGCTCCTGCCCTCGTAGGAGCGGACGTCTCCTCCGACCAACCAGCTGTAACCAACCACCAGACAGTGTTATAACAACTGTTCTCTCAATAAATTGAACCAGACAAAGGTTGCCGACTTTTTTTTTTGCCCAATTTTATTAATATCTGGCAAGGTAAAACGAAAAATCACCTAAATGAGAAAAAATACTGTTTGTATGTTTGACCTGTAACAAACTTAGCGATATCATTAAGAGACCAGAAGGTACCCCAACTCAAATGTACATTACCAGTGTTCACGTTTGGAGTACAAACAAGTGTCAAGTCAGAACGTTGTGTCAAAAATTTGCTGGCGTCAATGGCCGAGAAAAAACAAATAGGGGTGTCAGAGAAAGAGAACTGTCGACTTTGGATAATTAAGAATAAGCAAAACAGGATACATTTCAGGGAAGCATATCTCCAAGATGAAAAATCTGTATTGAACCAATCAATTAATACGACCCGTAGAAAGTATGAATGATTGGGTCTCACTTGTATCCAATATCGGCCCATCCGTTGGTGTCCATGTGGTAGTTCTGGAATCCCTTAACGGCGGAGACGCAGGCGGCGTTGGTGGTACACGCGCTGCTCGCCGCGTGGTGGATGACGACGTAGGGTACGGGGGTGGACATGGCGGTGATGGAGGTGGGCGAGCGGGCACCCCACGCGGCACGGGTGACGATTGTCGCGGCGCGTTCGCTGCGTTCTGAAATCAAACATTTAAAATTGGAACATTGATCAAACCAAGAGAACAGCAATTATGGCGATCAATTTCTTTTTCTTAAATATTTTTTTAAATTTTGTTCTCATTGAATGAAACATGTCGGTAACTCCTCATGAAGACATAGCACCCACGATCAAGTGAATAGCGATGAGATACGATGAGATTGAAAGGCCAAGTTAGTGTACGGAGAAAGGAGTTTCAAGAGAATCTAATAATAATACTCGATCAAGTGGATGGAAAAGTCGAGAACCTCCCCGGAAGACATTGAAATCTTTTCTATCTCTTAAGGATTATCTGTTGCGTACGCCTACGTTATTTTCGAGATAGTTTATTACACAATTATTATATTTACCGCAGCAGTCTAAATTATATTGAGGGTCGGTATTAGCTTTATATTATTGTTTAATGTAATTTTATTGAGTAATTGATCTTCATTTACTATTACAGTCATCTTTTTAATTTTAAATATCTTCACTGTAACATTTTCTAACTTGTAAACACAAAAAGGATGTCTTTTAATTATTATTTACGATTGCTTTTCAGATAAGTTTGTTTTACAATAATTATACATTTAAGAAATTCTCTAACTAATTCCCCAAAGTGTTTGCTAGACGATTATAATTATATTTTAAATAATAAGGCTTTTCAACTTACCTCCGGGAAGAACGAAGGCCATGTTTCCTCCCACCAAAGCGACCACCAAAAACAGACCTAGCATCATTTTGAATACTATTGTTTTCACTCGTGTGCTAAAAGACTTCACTGTTCGCCTCAAGAGACGTACTGACGATTCTGGCAACACGAATCTCATTAAATATGAATACGAAGATTGAGCTACAATTAAAAATTTACTTGACATGAACAGCGGTTTCTAGAGTAGGGGCTTATCTCCTAATTAGGTTTATGCAATCAGTATCAAAATAAAGTAAAGTAAAATAAATACATTAAACTTTTTATCTAGGTACTAGTAATGTTGGTGTACCCTGTTTTCATCGAGCTGGAGCAACCAAACTCATATAAACTGTCGTAGAATAATGAAGGCTTGGAAAAACCCATTGTTATTTTTGAGAAAATTGCATATATATATTATATATATATATATATATTATTTTGTCTTTAGTTTGTTACACAATAAATATGAACTACCAATGTGCACAGGTTTTTAAAAATATTTTTCGTGGGTTAATTGTACTTATTTGTTGGATACACTGTCAAAAGTGAAAAAAAGTAATTAGATGAAGGAGATAAGAAATGCATAATATAAACCTTTTTGTTCATTTGTCAATGTTAATACTTCTACAATAAGGAACTCAACAAAACAACATACTATACTATCGATCCATTGTTCGTAATAGTTTTATATTATGTTGATCAGGACTCATTTTCGAGCCCTGTGGGATGCCCCATTTATTTGTTAATTAGTAACGTGTTGTACTGGTCTGTAATCTTTAGTTTCAGCAGTTTGCATGACTATTTCTGATAAGACATTTTACGATACGCACTATCCTCAGTTATTATCGTTAGTAATTGTCTGACAATGGCCGAAGCATATCAGGCAAAACCTTTATTATACATATTATGAATACATCCAAGTAGTGCTAAGAAATTTCAAGGAACGCGTTATTTTCAAGTGTCTGATTTGCTTCGAGTTTGTTATGTAATTTATATCTGTAAAATCTTCTTCGATGATTTGTTATTCCTTGATGATAATCCAATGATGTATCGGTGCAGCGCTGATAATTTTTAACCTTTGGGGGATGTGTAACAAATTATTTGGAAGGTAGTCTTCCGCGTTTTTCAATGCATCCTTAAAATGGGTAGGTACTTAACTTAATGGATAAAGGAAATAATAAGGACTAAAGAATAAACAACTCCAGGAATATCCTCATTATGGAGGCCCGCCTCAGTCCAGCCTCCAGCATCGACGCATACTGGAGAAAGATATTGGCCCCTCACAATTTAAATGCCGCAGCACCTTAAAGGCGTTATTTTGATTTTTTTTTTTTTTTTTTAATTTTTTTTAAACTTTTGTATATATTTTTTACAACTATCACATGTATATTTTGTATGGAATGTGTGGGACTGCACTAACCTCCCCACATACCGGAATAAGCATTTATTTATTTATTTAATGCCGAGTTCTTCGAATACGGTCAACTCTTTACTTTATTCTTTTTTACTCTTTTTTTACTCTTTTTTTACTCTTTTTTACTCTTTTTTACTCTTTTTTACTCTTTTACTCTTTACTCAACCGTTTGTGAGATACCATTATTGGAATATAAATCGTGTTTTACGCCTTTGACAATACCGTTTTTTTTTCTTACAAGTCTGTTCCTACTGCTGCCAATCAATAATTCTTTGAACGACTTTTCCCGGATTTAATAATTAACTTAACTTTTTGAATCCTTAATTTAGTTTAAAAAATCGTGAATTTACTTAATGTTATCTGAATGGTTATAATTGACCACCACAACAGCTCGTTAATAATAATATTGCTAAACTTATTTTACTAGTGAATAACAACATCTGGTGATCGCTCAGCGATTAAGTCCATATATCCAGTGACCGGCAATACCTATTTCGTTAAAAGACGGTACTCTCGTGCGCGCGATTTTAGAACAAGACAGATATACCGCATTCGTTTCCACTTTAACGCCACAATCCCGTGCAACCAACGTTGTGTACAGTGTGGTTCAGACGATTATTGCTTAATTCTCGATTTTAACATTTTTACTGAATAAGGTGTCAAGTGTCTCGGGAATGGAAGTGCATAAACATAAATACGAAAATAAACACATAGGTTTCTTATGCACCTACCACGATTTATTTGATACAAAATTTGCCATGTACCTTATTCATAATGGAAAAGCATGAAAACACAATTATTTTTCCTTGTTTCCAAATAGCAAAACTAAACAAAACGGTTTTTTTTATAGCGGATATTATCATTAAATCTAAAAACATACTTATTATGTAAAAATTAATTTTATTGCTTAAAATAAAAAAAAAATCAAAAATTAATATTAAATGACAAGCAATTGAAGACTCCATATTTTACACTTTATTCAATTCCGCCATTTTGGATTTTGGATATGAATATTATATTAATAATAAGTATGCTCTAAGGCAGTCATATTTTAAAACACAGGTCGTATCTTTTGGCTAATTTAATTAATATATATAGTTTTTGAATTAGTATGAAAAAAATATTTTTCGCTTTTATTTGTTTAGCTTTGGCATCATTTTAACTTAAGTTTATGAACGAAATTATATTCACGATCAAACCAATTATCAATACGAATATTATAATAATGTTAATACTCAATACTATTATTATTATTCTAGTTTCTAAAGAGGTACATACTTTTTTAAGTATGTTTAGTTATGGTTTACCATTAATAGAATATACAATTATGTACAGTGAAGCTTATCTTTGTTTTGACATATGATATTCTAACCTCAAAACCGACCGGCCATAGATTTAGAGCATTTTTGCGGGCTGTGAAAAATTGAAACTTTAAAAATTATTTTAACTATGAAAACTAACTTTAGAAAAAAAATGTCCTGGAGTTCCTTTTTGTGATTATGATTTAGTTAGAATAGACGACCTATACAGGGCTCAAGGTTTGCACCGCACGTGTGCATTTGTGCAAATAAAACTCCATCAAAATTCTGTAAAAAATTAATAAACATCAACATAAACATAACCATTCTACAAGAAAAAGAAATGAAATAAGACTTCCCTTTCGAAAGAAAACAAAATTGCAAAACTCATTACTATATAATGAGGAATGAACTGCTCATGATTTGAATGATCAAAGACTCGACAGAATTTAGAACTAAACTTAAAACTCATATTTTCAGACAATCATATCCATAAATGGAAGAAATGCACCAGTAAATTGCTTAGCTAGGCTAGCCGGTTAGTGCTTACCTAAACTCACTTATAGAAAAATTTTAAAAAAATCACGCATCGTTGCCCAAATGCGTCCACAGCCCGCAATACTGTAATTAACTAAACTTGTCAAAAAAATAAAAATGTCAACATCAGTTTATTTTCATTTAATATTTTTGGCATAGTAAAATATCTGACTGAATACCATTGATTCGTTCGGACTACCCTATACATATAAGGTTCATGCATTATTAAATATATCTCTAATCAATGTTTTTCTATAAAATGTTAATTTCAAAAATGTTTTTGATGTTGTGACTTGTGTTTTCTGGTGAAAGATTTCTCATTTCGTCTTTTTTGTCAATTTTTAACCAAATAATTCGTAAAAAAATGTTGCTAATCAGAGCGCCGCGAAGACACGTCTACCCGCTGCCACCTCTGAGCAGCTAGTGGCGATTTGACCAGCGTAAATAAGTATCGTGCTAACTAGATAAAATAGGCAAATGCGAGTTCGTATATTTATTAAAATATTGCACTTTTTTGAGTAACAAATTCTGAAATATATCGATTAGTACGTGCGTAAACAAATAGACAAATTGAAGGAGTTTCGTAACAAAACACGTGCTCGGAATTTTTTATTAATGATTTTATTTAAAGTAAAATTGAGTTTCCGAAAAGTAGCCAAGCTAGATAATGTATTGATTTATAATACTGTATCATTAGGTGATACTAAATATGTGTGTTTTAGAACAACGTTCGTTTGAAAATGTAAATAAAAGCGCAACGACCAACGGAACAACTTTATTACATAAAAATATATTTATAATTTTTCAAAATTACTATGCTAAATAAAATAAAAATCTTTCAAAATCAATTTATGTTTCTTTGTGGAAAAGAGTCGACACGCCTAGAATTCGTTTCAAAAATGACTATTTTTCAGTTGTGGCTGGTTATATCGCCTTAAGATATCGATAAAATTTTAAATCGTATTTTTGGACGTAATTTTTCTTTTACCTAATTATCTAAATTACATTTCTACTATATCTTGATAATATGCTTGATTGCGTTTATCTTTTGTTTTGGTATTTGGACTCTCTACCTATTTTAGTTTGATGAAAACTTTACTCGTGTTATGTTGTCATCAGATTTCAGCATCGATTGACTCTAAAACTCCTTCTTTTACGCCAGTTTTTTCTTCGTCTATCGACACTACGATTTCTTTCAATTTATCTTTTATGAACATTCTTGTTTTATTTGATAGTCATTTTTATATATTTTTCCTCCTTATATTATCTTTTATTTTCTTTATTTTTATTTTGTTTTTATTAATCGTTAGATACAGTCTGACATTTAATAGTAGACAATATTTGATGACGTTGCAATAATTTAAAATGTTTTAAATGACAACACCAAGCTAGCTCATCAGAAAATTAATGTAAGTTTAAAGAAGCACAATGGTCAAGGCTCATGTTTTTGTCTTTAACCAAACGGTCTTCAGAAATTATCAAAATAACAAATTCACAGCAAAGAATTGAGAACCTCCACTGAAGAAGAATTAATTATAAATTGTTTTTGTGTTTAATTCGTAGAACTCCATTTAATTTTTTTAGATATTTAATGGAACCGAAGTAATGCGTACGACCATAAATTGATGCACGAGTATAAAATGTATTGAGAGCATCTCCTGTCCCGATTCTGTCTTCCTCTTCCCCCTTCTTATTTTCTTTTTGTTTTCTCTTATTAGTTCCATAAATAAAACACCTGTATATTCTTACCATAAGAAACTTTGTTGCCTTACCGTTTGTTAAAGTTCCTTTATGTATATATTTGTATTAAAAGCTGCTTGTTTCTTACAAATAAATAAATGAATCTTGTCAAGCACTGAACAAAAAAAAACTGTTATTCTACATTATTACAGTTTATCCATTTTGTGATTTGGCTGATTTTGAAATTTGCCGATTCATATGATATATTATGTTTGATGCTCTTTTGTAAATATTTTGTTTGTGTTTCTAATTTTAAAAAAAAGGATGTAAATGAATAAAAAACGTTAATTTAATCGAGTTATGTTGTTTTGCCTCTGTAAAACGAACTGTCTAACTCAAATGCGAACATTTTTTAATATCAAGAATAAATGCCTAAGACAAAGTGAGTAGCTCGGTGTTTTCCTCCTGGAATATCATTAGAACGTTATTGCATAGTTCGACTTTTGCGTTTGTGATTTTTCCTGGAGCCATTCTAAAGCATTTTCCATTTCTTGTTCCTTGTCCATGCATCTCATAATATATCTAGTTTATTTTTATTTCCCTTGTCTTCACAGTCATAGGTCCGTTCTTTAATCAAACTTTGTTTTTGACGATTTTCATTTTATGGTATGTGTTCGTTTCAAATGCATCAATCTTTTTTATGGTAGCTTTTGTCGAGGCCTTTATTTCTATGCCATAAAATAGGACTGTGCAGGTCATTCCGCAGGCTCATTTAAATGGTCAAGTTTCCTTTGCAGAGAACTACATTCATTTTGATCCGTATCTAATCGTAGTATAAATGATTAATGATTGCATGAGATAAAAGAGATCGATCAAAATAGGGATTACTTACTAAAAAGAACAAAAGAAAAAAGAAAACATTTTCCATTTATCGGATTTGTACTCATTCACATTTTCTGTTACGTGATATTATTTTTCGTATCTACCTCTATATTATTTTTATCGCTTTGGAGGTGTGTACGGATTTGTGTATTTTATTACCTAAAATCTCTAACAAATAATTTTCTTTTTATTTATTTAATTTTTTTTTTTAGAAATAAGTGTAACTTAAATTGGATGATTTGTATAGCGCCGTTTTTGTAAAAAAATCACCTCAAGGGCGTTGTACAAATATTACTTCATATTCTCTAACTAATTATGTACAAACAGATACAGAGAAACATACTTCCTGACAGGTCGCTTCAGATGCAAACAGTTTTATTAGATATGATTTTTAAAGTTGCTATTTTATACTGCTTTTCTATTGATATTACATTTATTAGAAGATTAGAAGAGACCATTCCATTTATGGATATGATTGTCTGAAAACATCAGTTTTAAGTTTAGCTCTGAATTCTGTCGAGTCTTTAATCATTCTTAAGCCATGCGGCAGTTCATTCCAGGCTTTAGGTCCTGATGTTCCGAAAGCACCATCACCGAACTTAGTATTAGGTGTGCGCTTTGGTTCCTTTAACCTCCCGATAGTTGATGACGCTGCCGAGGCGGACTGCCGCGGACTGAGATTAGTCTTCTAGGGTTAATAGTCAAGTCAGCAAAGAAGTAAAAAGGCCCTTGCCTTGCATAGTGTGGGGTAAAATTTTCTTTTATATTGTAATGGACCCTGAAAAAAATCCAAGTTTTCGACCTTGAGTGACCTTGGCGTTAGCCGCCATCTTGGAAGGTGCCAAAAATTGTTTTATCCAAAATAATTCCTCAACGGTTGATCCTACGACAAAATTCTCTAAGACAAACTAAAAGAAGATCAAATTGCCAACATCTCAATTGCCAATAACTTTTTTTTAAAGTGTTATATACAACGAGTTACGGCGCCGGAAACATGAACTTTTTCCAAAAATCATGTAATTCTCCATTTTAGTTATTTTATTGTATTGTTTTTGACTATTCATTACATAATCACAATAATTTTGTTAGCTCGTTTCCACACCGGTAGAGTAAATGGAGTTTGTGATTATTTTTTTATGTGGTATCCCTAGTAGGTAGGTTTAATCCACATATGTTAAAATTTTGCCAACGGGGATCGAAATGGCGGTTGAGCCGCCCGGAGGGAATTAGGCTGGCGGCCTTATTCTGTAACATACATATTTAATTCAATTTCAACTGAACTATCAAAAAGCGATGTCAAAATTAATTTTCTACCTTTAATACCATTTTTTTTTATTTTATTTTAGTTACTCGTGCCGCCATGTTTACTGTCGTTCAATGTTTTAATCCTTTATTTATTAATAATATTTTATCACATTTTTTTTTGCAATCTTCCTTATCCGACGTGTTTCTGATTAGGAATATTTGATAAATTTTTAATTAAACATGATTTTTAAATGATTCCTTTTTGTTAGTAATCAGTTTTGTAGATTTTTGATAATAAGGTGATCTGGTTGTGCACGTAATTTGTTTTGAAAAAAAAATAGGTATTTAAAATAATTTAATGTTATTCAAACGATATTAATAAGTTTAATAATTTGGATTCTGTTGGAATTTTTAGATGTTTTTGTTACATATTTATGTATAATGCGATTTTTTATAATAATTTTATTTATTTTATGTAATTATATTTACCTTCTCCCACCAGTTATTGTCATGGTTTTGTCTATACTTATTTGTCTATGCTTATATGTCATTTCATTTTTTTTCTAATTTTGAATCCTGTTCAGGAACCATTGGCTCAAATTGACACAAATGTCAAGATTGTCAAGAGCAGTGGCGTGTACTCTATAAATGCTGAAAAGCTGTACCTACCCCATGGGCCGGTTTTATAACCTTCCGTTCGTAACGCCTGGTACCATTTTCAACTAATATTTGGTTTACCGCCCGATTTAGCCGTTTTATAAACGTTCGTCAGATTACCGGTCGTTTGACAGCTGTCAGTTGTTGCCCGTCGATCGCATATGTGAGAGCGTGCACTATTTTAATTAAAATTTGAATTTGTGAAATGGATTCCTTATCGAACAGTGAAAGTGATGACAATCGAATTATACAAGATTAAAATCGGACGGATAACGGTCCGTTAACGAAACGGTTCGTTACGTAACGGTAATTTGATAGTTCGTTTATAATACTGTCCCTAAGAAAATCGAAACATAAAAATAAATTAAAAGATTGTTTTCGTAGAAAGCAATTACTTTGTGGTTTGACATATTTATTAAATAAAGTTTGTTTATTGTTATTTTTTAAATAATTTTAATACCAACTACAAAAAACTTACTATATTAATTTACTTCTTCAAAATATGTTTTTATTATAATTTCTTCAAACGATTTGTATTCACTTTGTCGCGTCATTATTAAAAAAATAATTAAATAATGTACTTTGTATTAACCACTTTATTAATACACAGATATCTTTTACATGCTATAGAAATTATAAAAAAATGTTAATAATGAATTAAATATAATAAATAATCAAATATTTTTTTTTAAATCACTTGAATTTATTTTCATATTAATATTAATAATAATTCGTTTTTTAATTTCTAATATAAATTTGTTATTCAATGTTTTATAATAATTTTTTATTAACATTTTTGATTAATTACTTACCTACTTTAATGAATTTTTTGTTCATGTTTATGATTAGTCTATTCTTACATCATTGTGTTTTAATTTTTATAATTTGTCTATACTTAACATTATTATTTTTATTATTCTATATGTTCCTGATGAAGAAAGCATCGCTTTCGAAACGTGTAGATCTGTGTATTAATAAAGTGGTGAATACAAAGTATATTATTCAATTCATTTGTGTTTTTATTATTCAACTGTTATGGTTATGGCGACCTTGTTCTGCCGGTATTTTAATGGAAGATGCTCTGAGTAACTAGCGTCATTGATCCCTTCGGCACCGGTGCATAACTGGGAAACACGCCAAACGCGCGCCCCACATTTGCACACGGTTGACATTTGCCACATGGGAACGGGATCGCTTCTACAACTCGTTCTTGTGTTTAACAGCTCGGCTGTGGAATGATCTGCTACCCTCTGTGTTTCCTCCCTCCTACAATACGGGTCTCTTCAAGACCCAAGTTCACTCCCTCCTATCCTCTAAAAGACTCTCCACGCAGCATCCCCAAAGATGATGTAGGCTTTGAGGGAAATTATTTCCCTCAGGGCCTCCCGTGTGGAGTTACGGTAAAAAAAAGTTTCAGTGAGTTAGGTAAATAAACATTGTTATTTTGCAAGTTAATATTATTAGCAGAATTTTGGTAGAGGAGTGTGGTCAGGGGTAGGGGTAGGAGAAGTGGGGGCAGGGGTAGGGGTAGGAGGAGTGGGGGCAGGGGTAGGGGTAGGAGGAGTGGGGGCAGGGGTAGGGGTAGGAGAAGTGGGGGCAGGGGTAGGGGTAGGAGGAGTGGGGGCAGGGGTAGTGGTAGGGGTAGTGGTAGTGGTAGGGGTAGTGGTAGTGGTAGTGGTAGTGGTAGTGGTAGGGGTAGGGGTAGGGGTAGGGGTAAGAGTAGGGGTAGGGGTAGGGGAATGGGTAGGGGTAGGGGTAGGGGTCGGGGTAGGGGTAGGGGTCGGGGTAGGGGTAGGGGTGGGGGTATTGATAGGGGCAGGGGTAGGTGAAGGTGTAGGTGAAGGTGTAGGGGTAGGGATAGGGGTACGGGTACGCGTACGGGTTCGGGTACGCGTACTGGTAAGGGTACAGGTACGGATACAAATAAAAGTATTGGTTAGGGGTAACATATCACAACCTCAAAGCTTTCCTCCAAACCGGATAACGCCGGTAATTCAGCTGCGAACAACCAACATTTATAATTTTAAGTTGTTTGATTTTTAGGGTAGTAGGGGTAAGTAGTAATGATATAATTCAATGTAATGTACCAGCTATATAGCAGAAAAGAGATATCCGGTAGAAGTATGCTGTGGGCGTATCTGTGTGCCCGAAGTTAGGTCAATATTATTTTGGTTCAGATTGATTAAACATTTTCAAATATCGCACTTATTTCTTTTATTAGTAAAAAAAAACTTTTACCTGTTTAAGACCTAGGAGTAAAGAGGCCTTATGTAAATTGGCGACATCAGTTTTATTTCAAAACGGTCACACTTCGGGAATTCTTTCTTTTTTTAAGATGGCACCTACCTACCTTGTAAACTTAATTATTTTCTTCAAATTCCTGCGTAAATTTTACAGAGATGTCGCTCTTTATAATCTATTTGTCAACTTTAAGGTTAAACTTATTTATAATCTTCTCTCTCATAGATGGCGTTCATTTCAATATTTTAGAAAAAAAAACATTTTAGCATGATTGTAACTTTTTAAAATATTGAAATGAGTATCAATCAATCTGTTAAATCCTAAATTGTTTATTAGAACATATTAAAGCTCAATTCCTTCAATAAAATTATAAAAATCATATTTTTTTACATAAACTCCGCCCAGGAATTGAAATGAATCGATTGAATTGATCATGGCTCTTAAATAATAATAATAATACTTGGACGATTTATATATAGCCGTTTTTGATCATTGTTGTAGGAGAGGAAACACAAGAGGCCGGCAAATCGTTCCACAGCCGGGCTGGTGAATTCAATAACGAGTCGTAGAATTACCCTTTCTCATGTGATAAATGTCAACAGGGTACAGATATTGGTCGCGCGTTTGGCATGTTTCCCGACTATATGCGTTAGTGTTACAATAAAATATTGTATTCTTATGAGTTTCTTAGAGGAATTGCGCTTTAAACCCACAGTAACAATTTATTCCATTTCATATTCTGTATGTACAGTGAACACTCGCCAATATATATATATTTTTTTTGTATTTATTTATTTCATAATGCTTCACAAAAGTTGCAAATATGTGACCTTACTTGGGTACCCCCGTTCTAAGGTCACATCGTACATGGTTTTATTTGTGGATTACAAATTAGGTCAAGTTTTTTCTAAGTTTATTAAATTTTTTAAGCGAGTTTTCGTAATTATGTTAAAATATTACTAGAGGAAAATTATAATGCAATAAATGAATAAAAATTCTAAAATGTAGGAGAAAACATTCCGCGACCGTTAAACTCTGTTCGGTAGCGACATCATATCTATATTCTTCCTTCCCGCGTCCATAATCCATAACTTATTACTTCTTTTGAGTTCCGTTAATTCTGTAATGGTTTAATTAATCTCGATATGTATTTAAAAGCATTAGGTACATGTTAAATGTTTTTTTTAAACATTGATATTAACGCCATCTGTGAGCGCGAAGATTATGTACAATTTTGTCTTTAACCGTTACTACTTTTTAACATTTACTAAAAATACACACTCAACCCAAGGTAATAAAGTGGAGGTGTGTCGATTAGATACCGACCACAAAATAATCATAATTAATGCCATCTGTGTTAGTTCCTTCGAAAAAATTTGCCCTTATTTCCTCATACTGTGTTCGTGTACCTAGTCGCAAACGAAATAATTAAAAAAAATGAAAAGTAATAAACACATTTTTTTTTGATAAATATTAAAATCAATAATGAGAAAAACTGTGTGCCTGAAGTAATCTCAAATTTTCCTTACTTGTATTTTTATGTATTTTTTTAACAGATAGACAATTAACTTTTTCTCTCTGTGGCCTAGGAGTGGCTCTTATTTAAATTGAAAACATTAGTTTAAATTCCAGTCGGTACATAGGGAACATACTCAGGGATTATCTGTTCGGTGGGTCATTCTAATGGGGTTGCACACGACTGGTTTGTCTGATACGACTAGAGCCACCGCTTCGAAATGTTCGATTATCCGGTCGTCCTTTCCTAAAGTTGTTAGGCTTGACTTTAGGAAAGGACGTTCGGATGATCGAACCTTTCGACGCAGTCTTCAGTTAGTATCGGGAAAACCACTCATCTAGATGTCCTTGGGATGTATGCATGCAATGTGGTGTAAACTTACACATAAATATGAAAACAATTATTTAAATTGAGGTATTTATTCATTTTATAATATAGTGGCAAATGTTATAACAAATAATGATTCCTATCACAAAATCATACTATCATTTGTACTTTATAATCGGTTTATTACTTCTTATAGCTATGAAACAATATATTTATTTTTTCCATTTTAATACGTATTTCTGTCTTCACTTTACAACTAAAGAACAGTTTATCGAGCCATGTTGAACCAATGCATTAATTGTTACTATTATTATTAATTAATAATTGTGACCAAATTTTCTATTTTAATATTATAATAATATTGTGCGACACCAGTAATGAGATAACCCATATGCTGTGAAGTATAATTAATAGCTCATTACGTCATTGATGATTCATCATGCTGTCATATTTAATTCTGCCTTTGATTTGTTTTTTTTTTACAAATTCATCAACGAATATTTTCCTAACTCCGCTCATATTCAAACCGGGGATGTATAGAGCGCGCCATTGTAGACATTATTAATAGTATACAGCTTATGATAATCAGAAATCCGGCTGAAAATTCAAATTCTTACCAATATCCTGCCTGAAAATAGAATTCCACATAAGTTAAGTAAAGCAGGCCAGAATTCGGATCGAAGGACCAAAAGTTACACATTAATAATAATATATACCCCATATCCAGCTCGAAAGATCCATAACTAACTCTTTTGCTTTATGTTTATCAATATGTACCATATGCATGTCAATATCCGGCTCGAAGGACCAAAATTCCACATAAGTCTTATTTTCCTTGTAAATAAAATGTTTTCTGTTGGTGATACCGCTTAACCAAATCCCCGAACGGGAAGATAATCTAATTCTTCTTGCTGTCGGGACATTCGTCCTCCGGATTGCCCACCGCGTTGGGCTCGCGCTGGAGAAGGCGCTGGGCTTCGATGACGGGTGGCGGGCAGGGGGAGTAGTGGGGCCAGGAGTTGATCTCCTCGTACAGAGCCTGGCCGGGGCACTCCGTGGGTCTGGTCTGCCGGTGGCCGAGCAGGATGTAGTCCTCGGCGATGTAGCCGCGCTCCACGCCGAGAGCGATCAGTTGGTGCACTGCCTGGAGTTGCTCCTTTGGTGGCAGGATTACTGGGAAAAAAGGTTTTGTTAGTATTTATTTATTTATAAAATACATGATAATTAATGGAGACATTTACATGGAGTAGATACATTAGATCACCATACTAGGCGGCTGCCCGTTTCATGTTGACCAATGGAGTATAGTTACTTTATAGTTACTTTTTATAGTGACTTTAGTATATGCTATGCACATACACTGTCCATTCATCTGGATATATGGTGGAAAAAATCCACGTTATACGTATTTCCTGCTTAATCCAATTAAATTATTGAAATAAACATTGCATTTTAACACAGAGATGTTTAGCATTCGCTCGCCTAGAACAAGGGTTACCAATCAGTCGATCGCGGAGCGTAATTTGTTAGATTCCAATAATTAAGATTGTGAATTTGGAAAATAATCATAATTTCCATATTTTGATTTTACAACCACAGATGAAGCAATTAATATCCCGGTCGTAGGTCAAATTGGTTTTGCTAGATTCGTTTTTATGTGTTAATTAGGCGGTTCAATGTACAATGGTCAAAGTTTTGAAGTACAAAAAAAAACAAGAGTTAAACATTCTTATAAGATTCTTCGATCCTCATAAAAAAATAAGGTAAATAGTAGCTCCCAACCTTTTCGAGGTTGGGAACCCTTTCCAAGAGTATAAAGCATTCGCCCACTAAAGAAACAAGAGTGACTTATGTAGCTAGTCAGTCGTTAACCTTTATTCGGCATGCACACAGTATACACAAATAGTGTGTCCAAACTGATCGCGATACTAAATCTAAAGGGCATAATCTCTTACTTATCATCCCTTTCGCTAAAACAACATTTGGCCAAAGAAATTTTAATTTAATTTTGGATACTTTGCAACAAAACTAAATAATGTACTTCCAGTGGCCATTAGACTGAACACAAATTACGATAAATATAAATTGAACACCAAGATTTGGATCACTATCATTATCCTGTAAATTGTAAACTTTCTAAACTTTGTATACTTTGTAAACTTTGCAAACTCTGTAAACTTTGCTTGCTATCAACATAGGTCCTCCTAGTGAGACATGCACAGTACCATAACCACTTTATTACATTAAGATTGTATAGATGAATAACAAAAATCAAATAAAAAATGTAATTAAAACATGGTAAAGTAGGGACTAATTTTACATTTTTCACGAAATAAGTAAATTGTTCGCGATCTTTTGGTTTACTGGCGAATGCCTCTCCTAGGTCCTTTTTAGTAATGGTTGCGCAGGTCGCATGGGGGGTTATTACACCGCTGCTGAAAGCAAGCATTTTTTCTGAACTATTTTAAATTATTTAAAAAATTAATAAGCGTATAAAATTATGGTTATGAACATATTTTTAGTTAATACATTTTTAATATATTAAATAATGGTTATATTATGAATTAAGTATAAAATAAATCAATATTAAATTATCACCTTATCCTTGTTAGCACGACATCACCCGAAGGAACAGCTTCCCAGAAGAGATAAGTTAATAGACATAGATTTTACCTCTTTGACTGCCATCAATCCGTGTAAACTAGTCTACCAAAACTTATGTTGAACTTGAACAAGGTCTTCGTTGTTTGGGGCGAGGGAAATTTACTCAAATGGAAAAGAATAAAACGAATTGAAGGTTGTGGTAATTTTGGTACTCGACTTTGCCGAGCAATTCCCGAAGTGAGCACTGTAGCAAAATTAATCAGTATTAAGTCAAACATGTCAACGGTTAACGTCATTTCATAGCCAGTTAAAGTAAGTCATGTTCAACTGCATTATAAGGTTTAAGCGTGAGTTCCGATATCTATATATGAGAATGCACGGCGAGTACCCGAAATTTATGCACGATGAAGATTTGCTCTCTGAGACGCCCTACCGTCTCCAGTCTAGAAGGAGTGGGGTCCTTGCAGTAGCGGCGTATAAAATTACACATAATTTGATAGACTATACCTTCTGGAATGCCATAAGCTGTTTGTACCAAACAACTACAGCCAGGGGCGGCACCACGACCTGATTTGCATTCCGTATGATAGAAAAGACGTGTTTGCTCAGCAAAGCCTGACAAGTGGTATGGTGCTGCTAAATAACATCTCTCTTGATATTTTAAACACAAACCTTGATGGTTTCAAGAGACATGTATTTTAATTCTTGCCATTCCGTATAATTTCATACACATTATTGTTTTGTTCATGTGTATAGCAAATGGACGCAGTCTGTTATATACGAAAAAAGTCATATAATAGTACAATGTTAATGAAGAGGACCTCTCTACGAACTCCTGCGATGAAATGGTATGATGGTTATTTAGTTAGTTAGTAAGGCACAGTACCCATTATTGCCATGCAAATTAGAATCCATCTTTCTACCCTCTGTACATCTATCCCGAACACTACAAAGCTGTCTGAAAGTTTGCCCAAGAAGTAAAAAAATCGCAATGGCTCAACACACCGAAAGTCAAGGATTTAAAAAAAAAATTACCCAAAAAATTACGGACAGATTAAAAACGTGCAAAAAAGTGTAAATCCCTGTCTTTAAACTGTTCATGATCCCATTCATGCACCATAGGTCCATGCGCATTTCAACCCCCATACATACCTTGCCAGTCCCCAACGACACAGATTCCTATACTCCTGTTGTTGTATCCTATGGCATGGGCTCCGACTCTATTCCAGCCCCTTCCTCGATACATGCGCCCATCACCTCCGGCCAGGAAGCTAAAAGATGGAAGATGAAAATCATACACCGAGTGATATGATACCACCTACTGATGGATCATTTCCTCCTGCCCAAGTATTGATTTATCAGTCCAGCTGTCTCCGAGGCCCTGGAAAGGATGAAATTCGAGGACAACACTTTGACTAACTTTGCCAGTCTCCGACAATGCAGATGCCGATGCTCCTGTTGTTGTAGTTTGGTGCGTGGGCTCCCACGTGGCTCCAACCCCTCCCTTCGTAGATTCTTCCGTCTCCCCCAGACAAGAAACTGTAAGAAATAAAGGGTTAGATTTTTGAAATATGTTGAAATGCCAATCGAATTGCGCTGGCTTTTATGATCGTGCCTTTGGTAAAGATGTCCCGATCGTAACGGAATTCACCCTTTTTAACGACTTCTGATGCCTGCTCTACAATCTTGGCAAGACTACCCGAGCGCAAGAGTGAAATTGACACATTGCTCGCACCTCGCCGATCTTATTTTTTTAATTCCTCTCCTGTTATGTGTCTTTACTGTGGCCTTGATCTACTAGGGTATCCATCATTTGAGCCTGATTTGTTGACAAATGGGAAGGAACGCAGCGATGTCAAATTTTCAATCAAATTAGTGAAATCATTGCATTTAAAATTGTGACAATTGGCTGAACCGTGGTTTTGATTGGATGACTCTGACTTGAAACATAGTACCTCCTTTAGTTTATCTGATGAAGAATTGATCATTATTCTTTTGATTAAAATTGTATTGTCCCTGATGATTTCCACCATCTCCTAAGAGATGTCCTGTAGTCTTGCCTACCACAGGACATATCGCATTATTGTACCTGTATCCAATATCGTTCCATCCATTATCGTCCATGTGCATGCCCTGTATGACCTTCATGGCGCCTATGCAGTCGTCCTGGGTGCTGCAGGCCGGCGGTATGTAGGAGTGGTGGATGATGACGTGCGAAACCGGGTTGGGCATGGGCTCGGTCATTTTAGGCTCACGGGCGCCCCAGCCCTCCCGGTTTACTAGTTCGAGTGCTTTGAGGTGGCCATCTGGAAAATAGGAAAATAAAATTGTATTTCTTGATTAAAGTGCATTATTCATTTGCGCGTGACGAAACCTCTGTGTCGACAATATTTCCCAAATTACACAATATACAGATTGTCAGGACGTGTACCTGACAGACTTTAACCAGTGACTCCTGAGCTTATTTGTAGTTAACAATGTACATTGATGTCATTTTGCTGTGCGGTGGCATATTTTTTCAATTATGATCACCAAGATATTTTTCTATAGTACGCGCTCCATCTCGTTTCAGCAGCATTGGACACACGAGACGGAACCCGTACCACGCGATGTGTTAGATTGTAACCAATGGCGACGTGATAGAAAAATATGATTTTATTTTTAATTGCAAAAAACCTCACTGGACAGCAAAATGACATGTATATTTTTTTCTCCAAATAAGCTGAGGAATCGCTGGCTAAAGTACGTCGGGTATGTCCTGATACATCCTGCATAATATGTTAAAGAGAAAATCGAATTGTATACTTAGGAAAAGGTAACTTCAAAGGTTCAATCAAAATATTCGTTTTTTACTTATTTGCTTTTTTACATAAATTGGCGGCACTCCTAGCTCGCCCTCCTTATTTTGGTTTCTTCCCATGCGTGTTAGGGCATCTATCTGTATTATTTGCTTTGTGGTAAAATTGTACCCATTTTCGTTGTTTCATTTTCTATGGAAATATTCTTTTTCAGCCATTTCGACCCCTTGGAATAATAAGGTTCCATGAGACACAGCGATGTAATGGGATAATGTGCTCTAAGGAGAGCAACTTTAAGGCTCACTATCGCATAACATTTCCGTGTCAGATGGAACCTTGTTATTCCAAGGGGTCGATTTTGGTTATTATATCTTTAATAATATTTCGCTTTTACCAATCCCATTATTTTATCAATAACATCGTGATTCTATTACATAAATATCATTCTTATCTTTCAATACAATCTGCGCAAAAAACGTTTCAAGTGCGAATGAGAGATACGAAAGTACTCGAATTGATCAAAGATTATTATATTGAAGGTCTATCTTAATCAACGTACTGAAATATCATTATCAATTTAAATTATAAATGTATGCATTTATTCGTAATAAACTGCTGTAGTTTAACATACATTCTCGACATCCTCCAATGTTCAGAATGTCGTGACTTGTTAACTCAAGCCAGGGCCTTGAAGTTTTTGATACCAGTCTAAATGATTATTGTCAAGATTTATGAAATTAAACCTCGAAGATTATCATTTAGAAAGTCTAAAATCATGGGCTCTACCAAAACCTTGTTCAAAGCTTTGACTTGAATGTTCTCTCAGATGTATATTTTTGTCATAGCTTCATTCTTGTATTATGTATGTGTTGTTTTTTTTCTGTAGCTTTTGTTTGTTTCATTTCGTGTTACGTATTTTATGTAATTGGACAATGATCCGTCAATAAAAAAATATATGTTTTTGTATTTATTGGGAATTAACTAACAATTATAACAATTTCTATACATTTTGTTTTTTTGGAGAGTATCACCACCACCACCCCCACTTATTAATATACAATTACTTCTGTACTTGTATAAATTAAGTTAGTTTTAAGAACGCTAGCGGTTGACACGGAAGTGTCAAAACCGGTAGCAAATTGTTAATTTTAAGTAACATGGGTACATAGGAAATTAAATCTCTTCGAAAATAAATTACAAGTATACAATATTTTTGCATTCTCCACACAGGACGCCCCGAGATAAATGATTTCCCTTAGGACCTATTGTCATCTCTGGGGATGCTGTGTGGAGTGACTTATTTATTGTTTTATAAAATTTTAACTTTTTTATTTATTTTTATTTTTTAGTTTATTTTATTTTAGTACATAAAACAGGCAATATGCCAAAAACTTACATACATGAATGTTTAAAAAGCAATAATAATTAATAAATATAATAAACAACAATTATTATCTGGCAAAAATGCTACTAAAGCAAACGACAAATAAGTGAAAGATCATAAACATATTATAAGTAGGTGTATAAACTAACTCCTCATTGTGACCTGTGCTGATGGTACACTGTTTTGGTACTTTATTTGAGTCTTATTAGGGAAAGGAAGTTCTGGGAAGGAAAAGGGTATCTATATATGAATCTGGCGGTTAGTGTGTCCAGGAGAATTCAAGCGGTCTCCCTCAACCGGCCTCTTCCGAACGCATCCGCCGCCTAGACCTGGACGAACCTCAACTCGTGAACCCGGACACCCCGCTAAGTCACCGAACGTGAGATGACCTATAGCAGAGGTGTTGTTTATCCAATGAATGGTTCCCATGGCGGCGGTACCCGCACCCGTCTCACAAATTGAATCAAGTTGGCTTGATATTAGATAGCTATCTGTTCTTTAAATATAAAAATGAATATTTGTCTGTGTGTCTTTGATATCCTCAAAAATTACTCTACCCGTTTCATAGCACATTTTATTCTTTTTAGTGTCGGAAATATTTAGAGAGTAATTTGAATGAAATCCAATATGTAAAACTGTTGATATAACGATTTAAAATGAGTATGAAAAACATTGAAAAAGCCATGTTGTGTTCAGGTTAGCCCATAGATATACCACTCTGGTTAGCCACAAATTACATATTAAAAAAAGAATCGAAAACACGAGTTTCATTCCAAACACTTATTTTTTCAAAATTTTCAAATAAATGTTTCTTTGTTTAGAAATAGTAATAGTCGTCACAAGGAATTATTTTCGCTGTCAAATAAATTATGGCACCCAAACGACAAGCAGGAATTCACAACTTTATTCCAAAAACAAAAACATAATGCCGAGCAAGGCCGGGTATACATCAGCTAGTTTTATATAAATTTGATACAATATCCTCCAATAATTATGTTTACTCGTAACTACCTAAATTAAAACATTTCAAAACCTTGTATAAATAGCAGACCAATTTATTTCAGTGTCCTGGCTTAGGTTGAGGTGGTTTTGAAAGTATGTGTTATTGCATACGTCATACGTGATATTACTTCATCGATGATTCACCACCTTTCGTCGTGATAGACGTCACTGAGCCGAAAATGGTACCGATTTTTTAGAAGTGATCCGAGTCGGAATCAGGTATGATCCTACAGATTTTTGAGAATTGCTCTGGCTGGAAACATTACGATTTTTTTGTGAAAGGTCTAGAATTCTAGCTTTGTGTCCGACGTAATGTAACTTTATTTATACCAGGATATAGATAACAATGGACATTGTATTATGTTCTAAATTTAATTTGCTGAATTAATTGATTCGACTGATAGTCTGCTTTAATGTTTTGATTCGGCCGCTCAAAATTAAAAGCTTTTTTACATTTTCTTTTATATCAGATCAATTAAAGTCGACAGCATTTTAGATATACAGCTAAAAATCTATATATACTCGTATATAAAAATCAATGTAAGTTTGTTTGTTTGCCCCGATATTCTCGAAAATTACTCTACCGGTTTCGCTAAAAATATCACAGTTTGTTTTTATTAGTAAGGTTTAGAAAGTAGTTAAGAATGAAATCCAATATGTAAAACTGTTGCTATAACGTTTTAAAATTAGTATGAAAAACATTGAACTCGCCATGTTTTATTTAGGTTAACCCATAGATGTAACACTCTGGTTAGCCATAGATTGCATATTCAAAGGAAGATTTTTTTGGGTAGAATATTTTCAAAATGGAAAACACGAGTAGGTAAATAAACATGATAAAAAGGCAGATTAAGTCAATGTGAAGTAGTCGGAAAAACGACCCGTTTTCATGTACATTAAATATTGTAAAAATATTATTTTTTCTAAGTTACAAAATAAATCATGTCGATTATATTTAAAAAATTGGGTTTGCGTTTAACGTATCTCCTATTTGGTTTAACAACGTCTTAGGACGGGCTAACCCTAGTTATTTTATTCATTTATTTATTTTTAATGTTATAACCTAATGGTGTGCGCATTTAAGGGGGAGAGGCAGGTCGGAAAGGGATTATTTATTAATTCGAAATAATGATAATATTATTAGGCAATACGATGAATATAATGTTTATAAAGGGACAAAAATTATATATTTCAAAAATTTACATTATTCAAACTTAAACCAGAAATATGACTTTTTTCTGCCCGTCCTACGTATGTTTTAAAAAATACTTTTAAATGTTGAATATCCTCAAAAAAATACTTTGAAGGTTTTTCTTAAAAATGCAGAGAAGAAATAAAAAATATAAATAAATAGAAAGGATAGGGTGTAGTGTCATTTTTTTATAAACACTAACTTTAATGTTTTTTTTATGCAGATTACAAAACTTTGGTTATATTTATAAATATTTTTCTCCACTTTTAAAATTATTATTAAGATTTTAATATTTTATAAAACATACGTAGGACGATCGGAGAAAGTCACATTTCTAATATGATTTTGATAAAAGCTAAGCCTATCTAAATTTGAATTAATTTTCTTCTCTAAAAATATTATCAATATTTCGAATTAATAAATAATCTCTCTACGACGTCCCTCTCCTCCTTAAAATCTTTGTACATGAAAAAGTACTATTTAATACATAATGGATTATTTTACCTCACTGCTGAAGACGTTTTGTATTCAAGATCAATCTAATAATAGCTACCACTCTATTCGTTCAAGGACAACCAAACTATTTGGTGACTGACCTTACTCAAAGTTCAAATCATCTTATACACTTGATTCGTTACAGAAACACCTGTAAAAGTTAGTTAGGTTTACTCTTTCGGTGACTTACGATAGTTTGCTAAACTGTATTACATTCTATAAACGGATGTAATGGGTTGTGATGTGTAAACAATTTTGATTTGAATTTTCAAGCGTCTCGCACTAAGTACGATCCATTTTACCGTTCATTCGGCATTGGCGCTTGCAAATTATAAACAATGTAATCTCGTAATCCAATTAATTCCAACAGGATGTAACCAATCAACGTGGATACGGACTGATATCGAAGTGTTCTAATTGAAATATGCCAGCATAAGGTGTATATTCCCCTAAAGCCGCTAGGTAATTTTACGTTTTCGCGAGGTGTTTAATTAAATTATTTCGATTTTTTTTTAAATGTTCTCTATTCGAATTATTTGTTATTTTTATCTGATAATTTGTTAGAGATTAGGTATATGAGTTTTTAGTTACCGTTCTGCATAGTTATTTGCGACAACACTGGTTATTGTATTTCTGTCACGTTTCAGTCACTGGAGAACTCGTTTTCACTATGTCCTTCCGTCACGCACTATGGTGTTCAACTGAATGGCTACAAATTCGGTTAAAGAATCAACAGAATCTGACGTACACCATTGTATATCGTAAATAAACTTGGTTGGTTATCAATGATTTTGAATGGATGACTTTCGTCGTATCTGTATGATCGTATAGATTTTTATTTTTCTCTTGAAGTCGTCGTGTTACACATTTTCCAGTAAAAATATATGGTTCGAGAACATAATATTTCGCGGTAATGTTTTATTTTTATCAATGTTGTTCCTTGTATTTAATTTCATAAGTTTTTTTTTAAATTTGATTTTAGAACGATGCGAAGTTACTGCCATCTATGAACTCCCGCCTCAAACTTATATGACATGGTTTCTTATAATTTCATGGATGTAGTTTCACTTTTCAGAAATCATTTTAAGAATATCCAGACAATAAAACAAATTGTTTTTAATTTATTTTTATTATTAACTAGCTGATGTGTGTACCCGGCCTTTCTCAGGATTTAAAAAAAAATTATGAAGTTGTGAATTCTTGCTTGTCGTTTGGGTGCCATAATTGATTTGACAGCGAAAGTAACTAAAAAAAGAAACATTTATTTGAAAATTTTATTTCATTCTAAACGTTTAGTTTTTCAAAGTATATCTAAATCATAAAGTTCTTGTAGGTACCTACTTTCCATTTAAAAAAAAATATTCTATCGAAACAAACCTTCTTTTGAATATGTAATCTGTGGCTAACCAGAGTGGTTTATGGGCTAACTTCAATACAACTGAGCTATTTTCACCGAAATCGGTTTAGTAATTTTCGAGAAAATCGAGAACAAACAGACAAACATTGATATATATATATATAGATATCTTCATATTCAAATAAAAAACAATATTACCTGCAATAATATATGCAATGATATTATAAGACTCAAAATTCTGGAGAAAATTGTGGAATTAAGAATTTTATAACATTACCTTTTTAATAGTTTCGCGCGTGTCAGTTGAAAGCACGGTGCGCATGTGCAGAATAGTTCGCCTTCATGTACAAACCGAAATTATAATAAGCTATGTCAGGTGAGGATAGTTTCAGTTAGCTTTATGTTAGTTCAGATAGTTTTAGTTAGTTATGATTATTATTAGCCTGATACTTGACATGGGAACTCTGATCAGCTTCATACGGTCCGGGTTTTATTCTACTTTATTAATTTTATACATCTTCTTCTATTATTTCTTCTTCTTATATTATATACAGAAGAGAGTCCCGGAGGACGGTTTGTGTTTGTTTTGTATACAAATACAGTTTTATTCCGAGCTTGATCAAATTTTGTACACTTGACCTGCAAAACAAGAAGAAGGTCACTGTCTATGAGATGTCGAAAAACCACCTCCATCCCTTTTTCCCACCCCTAAAGTCAAATTTTGCTACTTCACGAAATTTTGTCCACTTGACGTTCAAAATAATAAGAAAATTACTGAATAGGGGTAGGGGATGTGGTAGCGGTGGAGGTAGAGGTAGGGGTAGTAAATTTATTCCAAACCATTAATAATCCCGGCAATGCCGGGTACTTCAGCAAGTGTATATATATTCGTAAACTTGCCTGCCCCAACACAGAATAATAATTTTGTACAGCTGTATTAATAAATAAACAAAAGATTGGGATTCACTTTGTGGCGTCATTACTGAAATATTGTTACACTTAAAAAGTTTGACCGTGATTTTTCAAAGTATTTCTGCTTTCGAGTATAGTTTTGTTTTCTGCGAAATATATTTTGAAATCACTTTTTAAAATCCCCGATTGCGTGACACAGATTCATTCTCGGTACCCACCTGACTTATTTATGAACTTCAAGGAATTCCAATTACGATACTCAACCATGACTCGGTTGAACTCGGGGGCATGCCGTCCATTTAGTCACATAGGCACTGCCTACCCTACCTTACTCGCATATGAATATAAATAATACTAATATTTTCATAGGAAGTAATCACTTTGTGGTTTGACACCATTATTATATTTTCCCTGATGAAGCTTGACCTAAGCAAAACCGGTTGGCAAAAAATAAAATATATTCGTGGTTTATAACAATGTGTTTGTTTTATTTAATACTAATATTTTTTAATGATGCAGAAATCAACGCACACTTTAAAAAATACGCACCTAGTAACTACGAATCCCAAACCCGCGCTTGCCGCACTGACCGCACTACTATAAGGTATCAAAGGTAGAAACTAAGTTTGCAAAATGATACAGACCCCACATTCAAATATTGTCTTCATTCGACACAAAAAGTGTACATGTGTGCGAGATGCTCATTCAGGGAGAGATTAATTTGTGTTAATGTCGACAAAGGCCGTGCCTTTTGATACAAATCACAAATATAGCAATCAGTGCCATCTGTTGGTACCTCTATTAATTAGTATTAAAGAAATAATAATCATTATGCTGAGTTTTCTCGTGCGGTTAAAAAAATTATATAAATTTTATGTATCCAGTAATTGGCTAGTAATATGGGTAAGTGAAGCGGATATTGCTTATTGATATGGCTTAGGTAATTCTAATCAAAATTGGTTAAAGATTACGGTGAGCCATTCTTAGCGAAAACTTACCATGTGTGCAGAGTTTTTTTAACATCAATTAATTCACTGTTTTTTCTTACTGCCTACCCGATTGCAAACTCTGCGCACGCCACTGGTTGAACCTAAAACTGTATTACGTATATCATCACTGGACTGGATGGCGTGTTAACCGGGAGCTGTTTGCGATACGTTGTCGTGTTGGTCATTTACCTTCTGCGGTCTTCCCCTGATTCTGGTTTACTATCCGTTATCCGTACCTTTTCAGGTAATTCTATAAAGAATGTTCAGAATGTTGACCTATCTGATTTTGTACCAGAACTGGGAATTTGATACTCTGTTCTTTGTGCCTATCCCTGAGAAGATTGTTTTTTTGTAAACTCCTTGAAATAATTTTTTATTCCATTCCATGTGAATAATATTCAATTCATATTAATAACTTATTGAAGCTTATAAACCTCATTGAAGAATAAATATTAACAATTCCTAAATGTCATACGAAATTTTTTGATTTAATGGAGGATAATATTAAGTCTTGAATTTGAGGTATGATATCGATGAAGATGGCGTAAAGTGAACTGGGGGCCTATTCTGGTTCTTTTTAAGGGAAATTTCTTATCCTTTTCCTTAGGCTTAAACACTTCTTCCTTAACTGCGGTTCCGATTACATGTCAATGAAAATAAAAATTTTACGGAGTTTGTGGTTTAATTATCACAGAATTTTTAATAATTATAGGTGTAATCTTTTTTTATTTTCTGTCTTTTTTCCCGTTTTCATGTTTCATTTAAGGTTAGGTTAATATTATTTTCTATAATGATAAAATATTAAAATGAGGTTTTTAAATCTCAATAAAAATAATTAATAATTAAAATTTAAAATATAGATGTATTACACGCGTAGTTTACTTTTACTTTACACGTGCAGTTTATTATTTTTTTTTTAATATTGAAATTGCTTTTATCTGACATTTCGGGCTTTAGTTGCATTATTATGCGGCAAACTTACGATAATATTGAGTTTTTGTTGTTGTTAAAACCACGTTATTTTATATCGCTGAATGACAGAATCAAAAAAAAATCCCGAGCGGAGCCGGGTACACATCAGCTGGTATTGAATAAAAGCAAGTAATATTCGAATTAGGAATGCATAATTTATACAACAACTGACCGAAGGTAATCAAGCAATTAACCGTGAGAGAATTTCCTTCGTATAACCGGCTAAGCAGACAAATTCAGTACGTTTTGTACAAAGGGTGAAGTTTCATTTGGTACGGGTTATCAGCTTAGAATCTTTGATATTATATTTTTTACTCGAAACCCTTTGTAGTTACCTTTACTTCCTTGCGGATGATGTATGATGGGAATTCCCGAACTGAATTAAATATTCTTTAGAGTATTAATGCAAATATATATATATTATTAATAATATATATATTTGCATTCATGCCGTGATACGCGACGTATATTTTATATGATTAACGTACATCTACGTACCGATTGTTGTTTGCGAGTAGGTACCTACCTATTACACTTCATACTACAAGCCTTCTACCCTTTTTTCGTTTTTTTTTTTAAAAATAATTTTGTAATGTTATTATTAAGGTCTGCAAATATATTAGTTTTTAGTGTTTTGGCTGCTGTTCGGCGTTCAAGGCCATTTTCAAACTGGTTATGTCACAATTTCCATGACTTACTTACATAATTTTATTTAGTCCAACCCAATTTTAATTTGAACGGTGCTTAAAATGATTTATTACCGGTAAAAGTGATTTAGTTGGAAAATTATTAAAAATTCTCTATTTAGTGATGTACCTACATTTGTAATAGGTTTTCCCCGCATTAAATGACAATGTTTTATTAATTGATTTTCTAATTTTTATTCATCATCATTATTTTCATCATCATTTTCCACTGAAAAGCTTTTTATAATATTCAATGTACCTACAGTAGATAAAATTTATAAAAAATATGCAATTATTCAAATCTTTAAAGAAAAAACGTTAAATAAATTACAATTTAATATATCCGCAAGGTATCAGCAAAACATTAAAATCCCGCCATTCAATACTAAGCATACGCAAAACACATACCTATATCTAGGAATAACTTTTTTTAACAATCTGCCATCTGATCTTAAAATTATAGAAAATATCCATGAATTTCAACATAGATTAAAAAATTACCTCAAACTACTGTAACAATTTTTTTTTATTATTATTATTTTTTTTTTATTATTATTAGATTTTTTTGTCTTTTATTATTATCTTCCCTTCTTTTCTTCTACTTTCTTTTCATTTCTTTTATTTTCTTTAATACTATTACTAGTGATAAATTACAAAATTTACGGTGAGGAATAGCTATATTATATTTTTTGTTACACTATATGAATCATGTCTTATTTATATACTCTCTGTAAAAAAAATTATCATATTAAATAAAAAAAAATAAAAATAAAATAACATCTATGCTACTGACTCATTTAAATATGTTATATTGTTTGGGTCGTGTGAACATGCTGAGAAGTGGGGAATAAATAATTTTTAATGTTATATTGGCAACATTTGTTCGTTTGTTAATTTCTAGTTGTTTAAGTAGATTTTTAAGACCCTTCCTTTCTATATGTAAGGGTTAAAGCTCGTTGTTGTCAAGCGGGACGTGATTATCCACTAAGAGATGCTCTGCGAATTGTGAAATAGTGCTTTTTTAAAAAAAAATGAAATGGAGTTCTACGAATGAAACACAAAAACAATTATGCCTTATACAGGTATATACGAGTACGTTGTGAATGTTTTCTTGTTAATAAATGGCAGTATTTTTATTGATAACCTGATGTATTTTTTGGGATGATGAAATATTGGGGTCCTGGACTATAGACCTACAGCTATTTCTCAAGAAATCTATGTTTATCGAAAAATAATAATTTGCAAACATTTACTCGTAAAGAGGTAGGTATAAACCATTATGATAAGGTATACTGATTTGATTTGTTCGGTGAACCATTTGTGTATAAAATTCAGTTATGGTTATATCAAAGAGAAGAGGTTACAAACAATGATATATATCGTTTTGTAAATTTTTTTAATACAGTGCCAGGGCACATTTCTCCCTATTCCTGTGTCAACTGTGGTTAGAGGTGCATAAGTGTGGATAATCTTAGATAATCTTCTCTACCCAGTGAGCGGGCTGCCTATTGCTGCTGTAGGGCTTTTATTTAATTTATTTCAAAGATACGTTATTGTCTAACAAAATTAACACAAAATGTGGCACGAGTAACTCTCTTACGTTTACGGTAAATTCTTAATACAGACCACGAGGTCCTGGGTTCGAGTCCCAGGTGTAATCGTCACCCTTTTCTTTTCTCTTTCTTCTCGGTTTCATTTTGAGAGTTGTTAACATTGTCTTGAATGATTAAAAATAATCAAATAAATGTTAATAATATTCTACGCAAATTTCGCTCGGCAAAACGCAAGTCATTGTTTTTAAAACGGATATGAGGTGTGCGTTCAACTCTTGTATATAATATATACTCGTATAATATACTCAATTAGAAAAACGCAATCACTTACTTATAAATTTTTCGATTGCGTAGCGTTGTCTCCTCGAGGGGACTCCCATTTCGCAAAGAATAATTTTTCTATATTTATTTTACTTTTTCACTTAGTTAATATCTACGCAAAAGGTTATCAATAGGTGGGTTCTCTTAATATCAACTTTAGATAAATTGTATTGATGGTCCAATAATTCTGTTCACACTTTTTTGAATATTTTATATATTTATAAATTTTAATAAAAAAAAAAATTATAAAATATTTTTAACGGACTCCAATTACACAAAATACAAAACACGAAATGAGGTAAACAAGAGCCACAGAAAAAATAACAGCACATACATAATACATGAATGAAGCAATAACAAAAATATACATTTCAAAGAACATTCAGGCCAAAACCTGAACAAGGTTTTGTTAGAGTGCATGATTTTAGACATTCCAAATGATAATCTTTGAAGTTTATTTTCGTAAAGCCTGACAAAAAACATTTAGACTAGTACCAACATTTTCAAGGCCCTGGCTTGAGTTAACAAGTATACACATTCTGGACAGTGTGGAGTGGTACCCATAGTTAGTAGAGTGCTGATTGAGAAAAAGCAATTCATTATTTCCGAGTCTACGGAAAGGTATGTTGAACTGGATGAGTTGCAACAAAGAAGGTGAGTCAATAATACAAATAATATCTTATTCTTTCCAACGCTTTTCTTATATAAAAATGTTTGTAGTTGTTCAATTTCACCTTATGAGTTATCGCCTCTTTCTCGCCCTAATCTCCATCCACGTAAGAAGCGATGTTGTACGGATTCACAATGAGACCAAATGACACAGGCATATTCAAGATGAGGGAACTAGTGATCAGTAAAATTAATACACCGGGTCTCTTACTAAAAAGTGGCACTGAATTGATAAACTAATAGAAGTGTGATCTATACCGATTTCTAAGACCTTTCTACTCCGAGGTGCTAGACAGACCAATGACGTTGATTATCTGTTCAATAAAGAGTTTCGTTATTTGAAAATGTTTGATCAATTTCAGCAGAAGTAAATATAAAATACTTTTACTTCGGTCCACGACACACTTCTATCGGTTTATGTCTTCATTGAGAGGTTATCTTTACCAGCTGATCCGATGTTATCTGTCCTAGGTGAAAGAAACATACTAAAGGGATCGAAATGTGGCATTTTTAAATCTATTTTCATTATTTTTTTCCCTTCACCTTCCCCTTTCCCGCTTCTTTTAGTTTCACAGCATTTCACAATATGGATGCTATAGTTCCACATGTGTGGTTACAGGCGTGCCGTCCATATAGTCACATATTAACTGCCCACCCTACCCTACTCGCATGAAAATATTAATCAAATGTATAAATTTGTTTTAAGAAATCATTCTTCACTTTCAAAAATACTCGTGAAGTACCAACTACGAAACTCAGCGCCGCGAGCGCCATAATGACCGCACTACTACTATAAAAGTACGTGTCAAATGCAGGAACTAGTTATGCAAAATGACATACCTACACATCATATTCAAATATTGATTCTATACATTCATGTATGCACAAGTGTAAAGGACGACTCATTTGTTTTAGCGTCTGAGAAGCAGTGCTTTTCGGCAATGCCGGCAAATGTAGCGATCAGTGCCATCTGTTAGTACATCTATTAATTAAAAAAGCTTTACTAACAAAATTATGATAATATCATCTTCACTTTCTGTCTATATATTGTTTGTGTTTATTTAATGGAAAAAAGGAAAAAAAAATATGTATCAAGTAATTCGTTTTTAATGTACATTTTAAATTTGCATAGCGTTTATTTGATGTTGTTTAGGTAATGCCAACCAACATCGGCTAAAGCCAGCGGCTAAAGCCTGCGGCAAAGACATTTTTAGAGAAAACTTACACGAAGTCTGGGGTATTTAAAAAAAATCAATTAATTCTATGTTTTTCTACTGCCTTGATTACAAAGTCTGTACACGCCACTGGGTGCGGGGCTATTGAATAACTCTGTACACGCCACTGGGTGCGGGGCCATTGGATAACTCTGTACACGCCACTGGGTGCGGGGCAATTGGAACTCTTGTGCCAAAAACGGCTTGCCCGGGGCTTGTGCTTATAGCTAATTACATAACGCATCTAGGCGTAAAAAATATTGTAATATAAAATGGACTGATAATGTTATTTATATTAATAATCAAATTAAAAAAAAACTAACGTTCTTATTTAAAACCATCTGAAATATCCACAGCAAAAAAGTTTTGATCAAGATCTACATGGCTCTGCCAATCACTATTAGAATGCGGTTTTATCGGATGGGGCTGTGTCATTGATTATATTCTTAATTCGACCGACAAACATTCATTTTTATATACAGAGATTATTCAAATAATTATATTTTAATAAGTATCTAAATGAAATCCCCCACACGGGAGATCCCAGTGAGGTTATCATTATCTCAATTTGTAATATTTTAATTGAAATAAAGTAAAATATTTATTCGTATTACTTGTAGTTTAACGTTGTTCTCCGTTCTTATCCTTGTATTTTCCTCATAAACAATGAAAATGACACGACAATACTTATGTCCATCGAATCTGACAAATACACACAAGGCTATTTGTGGCAAAGGTGGCAAAGATTTTTCGTTTTGTGTGTGTATGAGAAAATTGTAATCAAAGTGTAAAAAACTTTTTTTTCTTTATATATGTACAAAGAAAAAGAGTTCAGGCTGCACCTGCCGGTAATGTGCTAAATGAAGGTAATTTTAAAATAAATATGTTATTCTGTGATACATGTCTTTAAATTGATAATTTAGCCCACGTTACACATATTGATCTAGGTCGAAATTACAAAACGACACAAATTGCCGGAGCCCGTAATATGATAAAACGGAAAATGTTTGGGTGGAAAAAAATGAAGCACCGAAAGGAGAATCAAAAGAGATAATAAATAAATTGAAAAAACAATAAATATTTATAAAATAAAATGTAAATCAAATTTAATAGTGGCATAGGTCTGAGGCATCTGGTCTGAAGTATGAATGCTTACAGGAGCTATTAAACACGGGAGACAGCACAATAGGTCTGAGGCATCTGGTATGAAGTATGAATGCTTACGGGAGCTATGCATACGATAGTTTTGCAGCTTTATTTGGGATAATTTCAATCAACTAACGGTGTGCACCACTGCACAATCAAGAATCTCTTTAAAATGATTTGCCTCTACCCGCAATGTGTAATTCCAACGCAAGACTCGTTTTGAGATTCCGTCCTCATATTCTTTCAATATCCGTATTGGCTTAGTCAATCAACACCAAATCTCGTCGTGGATCGTGTGAACCTGCGGATTTGCTACGAGCAATGAACTGTTTTTTTTTTTATTTATTCATATATTTAATAGTTTACGTTTTGTATTGCATGAATTCCCAATCTTTTTTAAATGTATATGTAGAGGTATACAGGCTGGACCCGACAGACGTACAAGAAATTCCTGAAGTTATTTAAAGTAAAGAAAATGTCAATTATTATTTTTATAAACAATAATTATTAATCTAAAACACTCATCCAAATTGAAAAAACCTTCCGAGCAAAGATAAATGTCGCCGGCAGGACTCGAACCCGCACCCTTCTAATATCCGGTCAGATGCTCTACCGTTGAGCTACGTCGGCTTATCGTAAACCCGCCAAGTTAATCAATATATACTAGTGTTCCATTCAATAATTACTGTTTTTATTATATTTTCACCTGTAAACAACCAACTTTATTAGTATGAGAGAGGCTTGTAACGGCTAAATCCCTCAAATAGATGGCGTCGAGACAAATTATGTCTACATTTTATTGGTGAAAATTGCTTTGACTTGTCAAATATTTATTAATTGATAAACTAAAGTTCTAAAAAACTTAAGACAAGATTTTTGTGCATAGCGCAAAGGGTAACAATTATTATTTTTATAAACAATAATTATTAATCTAAAACACTCATCAAAATTGAAAAAACCTTCCGAGCAAAGATAAATGTCGCCGGCAGGACTCGAACCCGCACCCTTCTAATGTCCGGTTAGATGCTCTACCGTTGAGCTACGTCGGCTTATCGCAAACCCGCCAAGTTAATCAATATATACTAGTGTTCCATTCAATAATTAATGTTTTTTATTATATTTTCACCTGTAAACAACCAACTTTATTAATATGAGAGAGGCTTGTAACGGCTAAATCCCTCAAATAGATGGCGTCGAGACAAATTATGTCTACATTTTATTGGTGAAAATTGTTTTTGACTTGTCAAATATTTATTAATTGATAAAAAATTGGATGAGTGTTTTAGATTAATAATTATTGTTTATAAAAATAATAATTGTTACCCTTTGCACTATGCACAAAAATCTTGTCTTAAGTTTTAAAGAACTTTAGTTTATCAATTAATAAATATTTGACAAGTCAAAGCAATTTTCACCAATAAATGTAGACATAATTTGTCTCGACGCCATCTATTTGAGGGATTTAGCCGTTACAAGCCTCTCTCATATTAATAAAGTTGGTTGTTTACAGGTGAAAATATAATATAATAAAAACAGTAATTATTAAAATGGAACACTAGTATATATTGATTAACTTGGCGGGTTTGCGATAAGCCGGCGTAGCTCAACGGTAGAGCATCTAACCGGACATTAGAAGGGTGCGGGTTCGAGTCCTGCCGGCGACATTTATCTTTGCTCGGAAGGTTTTTTCAATTTGGATAGTGTTT